>JWZT01005451.1:131441-148569 GCA_000827895.1 Thelohanellus kitauei
TCTTTCATAAATTGAGTATTAGATTCTGATGGGCAATATGCTAAATATATTAAAAAAATCTATTTGATGGAGCGGTGCATTCACAGATGTTAAAAAGAGACTAATATTTGCGTATTAGATGTGTTCATTAAACGATTATAAGCTTAGGAGTTGGCTACTCAAACAAGTGGATTATTGAATCCCTAAGTTGTTTTATTAGCCGAATTACATCAAAAGATGTCAGAAAGTCCGGTGTCAAGTCACCATGGAGGTTTTGAGTTCCAAAAACTGATCAGGAAATGGATAAAAACACGGGCATTCAAATTTTTTATCACCTTAAACTTCATCTCCCTGATTTCCGCCTGCATGATCTCAGGCATTAGCGAAAATTCATTTGGCAGAAGCATCGCTATCCATTTTTATTTTTTGATATTCATATGTTCCTCAATAGATCATATAATCCGATGTTTTGACATATATGACAAACTTCCAAAAACCTGTCGCCTGACCTTGACCTTGAGCCTGATCTGGGGAGGCGGGGCTCTGGTGATTCTACTATTTACATGTATGATTGGATTGATCGTACCGAACAAGGTTCTATTGGCCTTTATCATCCTATTCAGCATTGGTCTCATGGCTTTATTGGCATATCCTGCCTATGGATACTCCAGGATGTATATGGGTGGAGAAAAAACGGCGAGTAATCAGTTTGTTGTTTAAAAAATGGACATTAACTCTTCTTAATTTAAAAGTATGTATTTTCGACAATTATATTCATCGATTTATTTGTCTTTATTCAAAGTTATAGTTGATCAAGTTTTTAAAATATCCATAGGTGGTTGAATCCAAAGAATATCTAACAAGTTCTTAAAGATTGGTTTATCTATTGATTTTACTGATCCTCTTTTGGGTCAAATACCTCTATTCATATATTACGAACATTTTTCTCTTTCCTCCATACGATATTCAATGAAATGTAAGTACACTCGAAAGACCAAGAACCTACCCTTCCAATCAAATTCAATGCACATTATCGTGATGTTAGATGGTTTCTCAGTTGATCCAGTGTCTAACTGCATTGATGATGATAAGAAAAGTTTGGTCTATTTTACTGAGATTTAAGGATCGTATAAAAAGTTAAAACTGATGACAGTTTTTTGGCAGTTACCTTATCAGACATTCAATTACTAACCAGAATACCGATATTATAGATTTCCACTCACAAACCTTGAAAATGCAAAGAACGACATGGAAATTTAGCATTTGAATTGTTTATGTTGTTTTAAGCTAGCTTCATAGATCGTTTAGGTTAAGTTTTCAACATTAAAAGGCGCCAAAGACATGGATTATATACGATTCTGCGTTTGTTAATGACTCCATGTCACAACGAATTTTGTCGTTGAATTAACAAGTGTTGAATATATAAAATCAACGAATCCACAAATAGTTAAAAATAGCAAGTAGGTAATGATTTTATAACCCAGAAAAATAGATTGAGAATTACAGCCAATTCCTTTGAATGACCCTCGTTCACATATTTGTTTTTGAAATTTATTCCGAAATATTTGTGATAATCAGCTAAAACTTCACTAAAATTTACCTTTTCCCTTTGAGTATTACATACCCATGATAATATTCTGAGTTTCAAACTCATAAAGTATCATTCTCACTGAAGAAAACAAATAAAATCGGACCAAATAGTAAGGTCTCGCCAAGAACGGCACGTGGAAATTGCCAGTATTTAGCAATCCTCAATCTAAACATGTTTTAGAGATACCTGAAGAGTTCAAATCTTCACAAATAATTCAAAGTAAATTTGACCGTATTCCAGCTCAATTTTCGTCGCCTGGATCTCAATTTATTGAGATCTGTTTTCAGCAGTTTGAACAATGTTTGATTTTTGCTGTGTAATCATTCTCATCCATTTCCATTTCATTAGGTTTTATTACTTCCAAAACGATCGCATTCCTCAATTATCTCAAAATCAAATTATCACCTGCTCCATTTGAGTGGTAATAGCTATCAGTAAAGATATGGATTTGCCAGAAATATGAAATTGCAATAATTGAATAACTCTTAAAATTGTGAATGTTTTTCAACAATTTTGAATACAAACGATTTGACCTACATTATTGGTTCTTCATTCAGTTCTAGTTATATCTGTCTCTGTCTTTGAATGACTATTTTTTGCTCCAAACGTGAGGATATTGAGAAATAAAAATTTAGAAAATAATAACTTATTTACAAATTTCCATTAATGAAGATATTTAGAGACTTTTTTATAGGATCTGAATGTCTTTGGGATAATGTTGCCTTTCATATTATTTCAATTAATTAAGGTATCACAGGTTATGTAAGTTCAAAAAGCGATGTCTGAAATAATGTTTAGGGGTTCAATTCTGTTTCCAACTTACATTTAGGTTGATATCGTATTATATCAAATCTGGGCTTCACCACAAACATGAAGATATAAAAGAAAGGGTTAAGTTTGGTTCAACAGATGTGTCAGTATTACCCAAAAAAATCTTTTTTTGGTGCATATGATGTTGCTGTTTGGATATATATGGTTTCGTTTGTTTCTTCATATTCAGATCAGAGGCAAAATATCAGACATCTGTGCTGCATCATTGATTCGTCTTCAAATCATCAATCCAAGCCAGACACTTTTGGTTAAATATAACATCAGCACGGTCAAAAAAGTTCTGAAAAATCGCAGAGTATGGATGTATCACGATGCTACCCCGTAACATACAGCTATTTCGTTGATTCTAATTATAACAGAACTAAGAAGCTAGAATCTTTATAACTCGTGATTGGAATCACACGATATGATTCGGCACCCAGGACATGTCCAAATTGTAAATTTAGACTTCTAGTGCACTTATTTCAATATGCCTTTTTCAATCATACCCAAATCCATCTATATATTTCATTCCTGGGAATGATATTTAGAGTAAGGGGTTGTTCTGACTTGGTATTTATCGCCGATTAGTTTGACTATGATATATTACCAAATTATCGAATGGCGCCTATATGATCGTATAATATGATAGTTAATGTAATTCACGTTTTCAGTCTGAATATGGCACTGACAACTGCATGCGGATACAAACAAGTTATTATTCCTACACATATGTGAACTGCTCAAGTCTTGATACGAGAAATGATAGTGCCTAAAATCAACTTATTTAAAGAAAAATAGAGACAAATCCTGATGTGAATTTCTCAGAAGCCGTAACACTGATGGGCGATCATATTCGGACATAGGTATTTGCCAGTAGAAGAATTTAATAATAATATACAGAATCATATCAATGGATAAATTTACCGTTTCAAACCGAGGCGTTTATAACTTTTAACTTATCAATATTGAGAGATTAACGAAGTTATTAAATGGGGGATCGGAGAAATAATCATATATTCAAATCTGATCTAGGTTGCAAAAAAGACCCTATTAGCTTTTCAATCATTTAAATACTTTCCTTGAAACGAACTCTTTTTATACAAGGGGCTGAATTCATTAACAAATGAAATTGTTGATTCGGTAAAATCGAATGGCCCTCAAGTGTGTGGATTCTTAAATACCTCAAAAATATATATGATCAGAATGTAACTCCAGGAATATCCGTAGTGCTAAGTTTGAAATTACATGGCCGAGATTGAAATTGCCACATCATCGTTTATTTGACAACCAATCGCCTATTTTGGGCTCAGGGAATGAAGCAGATCAATTGGTGAATAGGTTGGTAATAATGACCTTAATATTGTTGAAGCAGCCAACAAAAATATGCCACGATTATCAAGAAGTCAAATATAGGAATGATGCATCATGAAATAACTGAATAGATATTCTCTTGCTCACTTCGCATCAATGGACTGAGTTTCGACACCTACGATCTATTCAGAGGTCAGTAGATTCTTGTTTGTTCTGTACCCAGTTCAAGACAACCAACACTCAAGTCAATCACCAGTCTCTCAAATTCACACCATCATTTACTTAGAGAATATTGATATTTTAACAGGAAAAGTTGCATTTAAATGAATAAAGTGAGTTCCATCATTCCAAATCGTTGATTATTTCCCATTATCACACTTCGAAATCATATAAATAGATAAAAGTAAATTTCTAACTCATTCCTGGTGTTACCGATCGATTTGGTTTGATTTGGTTAGCTTAAAATTCAATAAATTATAATGGATCAGGCCTCGGGTCGTAGCCTCACGGTCACGTTCATCTAACTACCTCAAAAGCACATCCTTCTTTCTGTCAACCAGTGAAAGAGTTCAAAGGGAAAAAACAATATCTGGCAATTTTTTATAAATCATTGTCTAAAGCCCCATAATTTAATCTGTTTCAGAGTCCTACAGTGTGCAGTGGGGTGATCTAAAGATAAATAAAATGACTGTGATATGATGAATGCTATCAATACTCCCATCCGATAAGTATATTTTATTGATAGATCCTACATCAGGTTTGGTACAAATTAATCGTTGCATCGTTTTTAAAGATCAAATGAGTCAAGCAATCAAAAATCACGGACAATTAATTCTATTTCCTTTACTCAAAACGCCAGACATCGATAGTCTACAAAATGTCTGATATTATCCGAAATTGATTCCCAACCTTTACAATGGAATAGATGCCGTTTGGATTTATCATGTTTAGGACAATTGAATTTTTAGTCAACGAATTTTCAAAAATCTACAAATGTGTTTTTGAGTATATCGTTTTAAATAATTAAAAAACTTTCCACGTGGATTGCATAAAAAATGTAAATCTGCGCATGGATACCAAAATTTCAGATTCAGATGCTCTTGTAAGCTTATAACCTCACAACTTAAACAATGAGTTGGTACAATTTAAATGACAGTAATTAAATTGAAAAATGAATATTTCATGATGTAACCCAACGGGTTTTGCGATCAAAACTGTGAACCTTGACAATCAAAGCCATGCTCTTTACAAAAATTATGTTTCAGAGACAATTCTAAAGTATAAAAAAACTAATTTACCTTTCTTCGAGGCATTTTCTGACGAAGTTCAACTTCTTGCTAGGTTTGCGGTCTTATTGGGGAAGAAAAGATTTTCAAGAACCCTCATTTTGCCCTCACATTAATTGATAATATCATTAAAAGATGCGGGATAATAACAATCATAAAATTAAGCAAGGTTGGACCAATTCAAGTCAAGTTAACTCCCAAAATATCGTGGTTCGTTGTTGATATGATCAACGACTGCCCCACCCAAAGGATGAGGGACGTCAAGAACTATCTTAATTTAAATATCAAGTTTACAACAGTTAGGCGGGTTAAAATGTTCGGATTTAAAAATAAAATATCCCGCCCAATTTCCACACAGCATTTTTATGAATTCACGAGAGGAGGTTTTTCCATATGAAATATTGTGTCAGGCGAAATTGGTTTTATTAGCGAGAACAATGATATTTCTCAAAGAGCGGTCACATTCTACATGGAAATTACCACTGACAACCTTAAAAACTATTTCCTACATTAACGGAGTTTATTTTCAGAAATGCTTCAACCGATAAGATATAGCCATAGATTAATTAAACTCATTTTAATTAACGAATATTTTTTATTTCAAATGTGTTTCTCAGTTTATTCGATAAGTTCCTGGTTTGATTGTCGTCGTTGAAGTAAATAGTCTAACGGTTTTATATAAATGTGTTTTTTAAGACTCAAAATAGAAATAGACTTTATTTAAATAGTTAAAAACCAGATTGGTCACCACAACAAACTAATTGTTAGTCTCCACTAATGTCTTCGCCTTTCAGAGAGTGTAGAAAAAAGAAAAAATCTACAACCACTGTANCGAAAGCAATCTTATTATATCGACCAAAATATAAAAAAAAGTGGGAAAGGGCACGTTTTTCTCATTATATTTTTTGAAAACCAAATTTGTTTTCAGGTATAGTTGATAAAATTAGCAAACAGATTCCATTAAAATACTGTTATTTAATTTATTTATTGATTATAATAAAATTTATGATATTTTTCAAATGCAAAATTCACTAATAACTACAAAATATTTTTAAAGATGATACCCGCAAGCCAAGAAATTGCCTATCATGTCCGAAAGTACTGCCTGTGTTGTGATTTTTCGCGTCAGCGTATTAGATCATTACATTCCATATTTCAGGAAGGGCTTTTTCTTTAGATTTTACGTTACTCGAGACAATGTGTTACCTTTCATAGTCGACCATTCTTCGGAGACTTTCTTTTTTTGTTGTTATGGAATGATGGGTTCACGCTGCCAAGTAAATGACCTTCTATTCTTTGGAGCTAGTTTTCTTTTTCGATGCCTGAAGATTTCATACCTCATTGTTTATTTGATTTTACTTACTCTCTCAGAGTTGAGAATTATCTTGATCTGATAAATCCAGTTAACTTTTGGACTAGATAGGATTGTTTATCATGTAACACAACAGGATTTGCAATCGATATTGTGAAAAGTGACGATTCTTTTCATAGTCCACCTAAATATTCCTGGCTGTTATAAAAGATACCGGTTTTTGCATTGATAAATTAACTTTGTAATATTGAATAAATTAGCTTAAAAATTAATTAAATAAATTTTCATTCTCTTCCGATAGTCACTTCATTCATGCTTAGAAGGAAAAAATTTTTAAAGGAAAAACCGCATAAATGAGGATGACTGAAGTTTATGGAAATCATACCGGAAAGTACAGAGTTTTCAGGGCGATTTCGTCTTTTAAAAGATTAATTTCATCCTTTGTTTTTTTCATTTAGTTTTTAGTTTTACAATTATAATTGCACTTTAACTGGATAAAAACCAATCTTTTGGGTTTGAAAAATTATTAAAGTTGGGAGGTCGAAGTTCCTATTACTGACAATAGCACTTCCATCATTCAAAAGTAGAGTATGGCGCATTTAAGGAATTTGGATTTGGCGAATTCTGAAAAATTTAGAAAATCAGATATTTTAAAATTTATGCTCTTTGCCAAAAAATGTGTGTCAACTAAACGAAACACCAAGTTAAAGCTATAATGGTTACTAAAAATTTCCAAAGTTTTCAATTTTTTAACCCAAAGATTGGTTTTTACTTGTTAAAATGAAACTGTCTGTAAACCTAAAAACTAAATGAAAAAATGAAAGGACGAAATTGAACTTTAAAAACTCCAAATAGACCTGAAAACACTGTATTTGTTGGTATGACTTTCGTGCACCTCATCCATCCCTAGTGATGCTGTTTGGTTTTTTGATGTTTTCCTTAAAACATGAAAGAGGAAACTATTCGAAGAGAATAACAGTTTATTTCGTTAAACGTTAAGATATTTTATTAAATGTTATAAAATGAATTTTTAAATGCAAAAACCGTTATCGTGGCAGTCAGGACAATACAGGGTTTTCCGCTCATTTTCGCCAAAATAAAATCGTACATTTTTAAAATTAGGGTTAATATAATTAAAAAATTCAGTGAAACATTTATCTTTAGTGTTCTATATATTCTCTTCGGAGGCAACGATGTACGTATCTCAACATGACTCTGATAGTTAGAACAATCGCTGCTTGAAATTAAACTGGATGAATTTGTTATGTTTTGAAACAGCTACTCAGAATGTTTGGCTCTCTTATTTCTGATACCACCCTTCGACTTCAAAAAAATATTCTAGATTAGATTCACGAAGGAGGAATATCGATGTAATAAGTGTATTATATGCTCTACCTCACTAATTTGTTGGGAGATCTCTTTAATATGACGAATAGATGCATTGTTTTTGCTATCAAATTCATGTTCAGATACATAAACATTTGCTCCCGAAGTGAAATCATGGAACACTAAATATAAATATTTTACTAAATGTATTAATTATATTATTCTAACTTTAAAAATGTCCAATTTTATTTCGGTGAAAATGAATGGGACAGTGGCGACAATGAGTGGGAAACCCTGTATTTTCACCAATTTTTTCGTGAAATAATTAATGACATCCTGTCTATAAACAAAGTCAAAATACATAGCAAATATAGTTGAGAATAATGAGGAATATTTAGGTGCGCAATAAGCAATGTTATCGTTCATGGTTTATATAACAAAAATCGGTATTATAACTGATGCAGCATTGCCTATGAGAATTCTGATCATGAATGCATCATAATAGGAGAGGGTTTAACAAGTTCGAAATATTCAATGATTCTATAACTTTGTTGGTTCCACTCTGGTGAACTTTGAAAAAATAGTTATTTTAAATATTGTAAATGGCCCAACACAAAAAAAAAATCAATATTTGATGTAAGGGATCGAGCACATTACGAAAATGAATCATCATGATTCTGGAATTCAGACAAGTTGTTCTTCAGTTAACATTTTGTGAAATTTGGTATAGATAATATAGTTGTAGAATTATACTCATGTAAACTCGTCAGTGAAATAACTGGAGCATTATTGAGCTGTTCAGGTATTTAAAAGTTTAAGTCCTTCAATATAAATGTCTGAAAAGTTTCAAATGCTGTTTCATGGGGTTAGTAATTATTTTAGCTCATAAACATCAAGGTTCGAACAATAGTAAGTGGGACGCCGTATAGTGATATCTGATCACTTTTAACGACCAAGAAATGAACAGTTCTCGCTTTTTTATCCATTTACAATAGAAAAGAATCTGGAAACGTCATTGACACGTCTTCCTTACGGATACTAGAGTATCTTGCATCATTAAAAGCTGAAACATGCAAATAATTGTATAAAATTAACACATTTCAGGTTAATCAATCCGGTTAAATCGACTACAATGCTAAAAAATTGATGTTACTACGGTGAATAATTGCAGAAGCATGACTCAAAAATTGATTATACGTTGTTCACGAGTCGTAAATGTTTGATGTTAATGCATAATTTTTATCGTTATTGTTGAAGGTCTCGTCATGAATCGGGTTGCCTTTTGTGAAATGAGTGTTTGGATAAGACAGATCAAAAAGAAAAGCTGTTTGAGACCATTCTGCGATTTCCGATGATGGAAAGGCACAATGTAGATTTACGAAAACCTTTTAATGGTTGATCAGGAGGAGTACATTGGCACATAAATGGGTGAGAACTGGGGGTATGGTCTATCAACGATTGATGGACGAAAGTTATGAAACAAGAAATATTTTTTTGGAACACAACTTTTTGTCTGAATGTCTTTGAAATCGATTTTGATCCGGTTTGCTAGAGTTAAGAATCGTTTTCGAAAAAGCGGAGGTAACTTTGAGAGCAAAAACTCGATCGTGAGTTTCGGCCTTAATTGATTATACGATTCCTTTTTAGTGAAAGTGCTCAGGATGTATACCGGGAAAAAGATCATATGGTGCCAAGAGCGGGCATGATATGTACAATCGATGACTAGCTTGATGAAAAACCAACGCCTTTTGATTATAAAGGCGAACCTTGGGTTGTGGGTTGATATCCACCATAAGTACGTCACGTGTCTCCAAAACCTGATTCAAGACAACCTATAAACTAATCCGTTTAGGAGTGACGTGTAAAAATCGAAACATCCAAAACAGCTTGGATCTAACTGAAAATCTGAAATAACATGCAGATCGAAATCAATAAACAGACGTGCAAAGGATGTATAATGAAAAATTTTTATTCAATAAAATAATGTAAAAAATGAGCTACACTAATAGACTAGAATATTTTTAACACAAAGTTCATCGAAGATTAGTCGTCTGGCCAGGGTCGTACCATATAATATCCAGAGACCAGTACAGATTCGATTCCGATTGCTCCTGAAACTGATGCTCCTTGTCAGCTAGAATTATGGCACAAACTAACTGTACATGAAGTAGTATTCGCGTTTTAGCTCTTCAGTGTTTCCCGCGTACTAAAAATAAAAAAGAACTAATACTATCTTGTTCACCATATCTCCGCTTAATTCGTTCTATATAAAGCTATGAAATACCAGGTTCATTTTAGTCGGATCACGAATCGTTTTCGTTTCTTTTGGTAAACACGAGTAGAATAACATCGAGTCATTAGGCGTAAAGCTTATTAAGTTCGCATCGTCAACTCTCATTACAGGTCCTAACAATACAAAAGCCCATTCAAAACGTTATATTTCATGGGTTGTCGAGTGAAAAAATTCGCCTCTAATTCACGATTATTAAGTAATTTTAAGCCAATAATCAGCGAATTTGATGGGATGAAACTAGATGACGTGTAACTGGCATTTTCTAATTTAGAGCAGAACGAGAGTTTATTCATTGTTTTTGAAAAACAAGCGTTAATATATCAAACAATGCTTTTGATTTCAACAAACTATTCATTGAAACCTTGAATTTGAGCTCAACACGCATTATTAGTGCCTTGTTAACACAATCCCATTAAATGGATTTAGGCGCGTAAGCTGTAAAAAACATCTTCCGCCTTGGATCGTTAGTTACACTGGTAATCAGCTTTTATTTTTCAGTTAACTCAACTGGAAACCGTCTACATGTTAAGTCTAGACGTCCCAGGAACAACCATGTAACATAGCGCCATTTTTTGAGATAAACAAAGTTGTTAACTATTGGGATGGACAATCTACAAAACAACATTAATGCCTGTGCTGTACTAATCTCTCCGTTTATAATCGTATAAATCCGCTAATCTTGTTTGTATGTTGTGAGCTAACTGCTGATGATCCTATGTCACCTGGTAGGATTACAAGAAAATCACTTATACATTTGGTAATCATTGGATTTACTGGTCTAGAAGAAAGACAATGGGATCGGTCCAAAGGATATTAAACAAATACTCTATAATTTACAGAAAACACTTAAATCTGGTAGAATTTTTGTGGGTGTTTCTCTATACACTTGTTGATCAGAATATTATCTGGAAAGCCGACGTGGTAAGCTTGGGATACACCTTGGAAAGCATAGTTGACAAATCGCGTCAGCTAAATACTTTTTCATTTCGTTTCCAAGGTCTCGACGTATATCCGAGAGCTGTTAAAATATTTTTCCTGAAGCCTTTTAAGAGCCTGTAACTGATGGTCTAAAAGCTTCAGCGTTAGTCCACCATCAATTATACCTGTTCTCGCCGTGACTGTTCATTTAATGGCGTTTCGGAGTATCGGAACAGCTCCCTTCGGTATGGCGATTCATTGTTTTTCCTAATTTTAACAGTGACAATATATACAGTCCTTGTTATGTCAAAAACTATCTAACTTTTCTGTCCGTGGTCACGAGTCAGAATTATTTCTGTATTTTTACCTATTTATCGAAACACAGTCAAAAGTCGTCTCCGGTGTTGGGTGTTGCTATCCATGTTTTCAAACGGGTCATTTCAAGCCAAATGAAATAAGTTTGTTACTTTTGCAATTCTGATCTAAAATGATCCTGGGTTTGCATTCAAAATCAACCACTGTGCAGATACTTATTACGCACTACGAAATTCATGGTTATTCCCAATGATATTATGGAACCTCCAAATGATTTTCTCTGTGTGGCCATGGTTTTTGTTGTTAAGCATGATGTCGATAATTTTTTTTCGAACAAATTGGTGACTAATACCCTCGAATATGCAACAATATCACTAAGAATAATCCTGAGTTGTGAGGTGAGTATAAAGTATCGTCATAGTTTGTGATTTTGAATCCGAAACCCAGTACTGATTTGGTAAATCGAACAATGGATTCTTCCATCATGACCCATATAAACTTTGCGTATACAATCCTCCAAGGCAGGCAGTGTAAGGGGGTTATAAAAATTTCAGACTTAAAGATGATTAACTTAACTGGCATGTTTTTTTATTCCTATTTCAACGATGCTTTCCTAAAGATCCCCAACGAACTAGATGGGTGGGTATCAAAATTAAGGAGTTCGTTTCTTCTAGTTAAAGAATCATACATCAATTTTCATCCAAGATGTCCCCCTGTGATAATTAAGATTTCCTTTTTTCGAGCACCACCCAAATAGTTTCAACCAAGATACCTCCACATTTTTTTAACAAAATTATGAAAAAAACATTGTCTTTGTAGCGCTCTTGAGGCAAAATGTGTACATTCCTGGATTCATCCGGCGCAATTTGTTTCCGAGATCTGATTTGAGGCTACAGAGATGGTCGATAAGAGAGTATTGCCATCGAGGATACTCATGCTTGACCTTTATCACACTCTTCCACTTCGAGGATAGCAGCTTGATCGGATTTAACTGTGGCGAGTAAGGAGGAATAAAGAAGATATTATCCCCGTAAGACTCCACAAATTCACGGACATTTGTCGAATGATGGAATCGGACATTATCGATGTCGAATACCTTCGGAGAGCTAGACAAAAATTTCATAAACTCACAGAATTCAACTTTTTTGTTTAAGGCATCAAATCTTCTTTATTCCTCCATACTGGCTTCAATTAAATCCGATCGATCTGCTATTCTCGAAGTAAAATAATGTTATAAAGTTACGCATGATTATCTTCGAAGGGAATACTCTCTTGTCAATCATATATGTAGCCTCAATTCAGATCTCGGAAACAGATTACGCTGGCTGGATCTGGGAATCTAGGCGTTTTGCCTAAAGAGCACCACAGAGAGAAGCTTTTCATCAATTTTTTCCTTAATCTTTTTTGTTAAAAAAGTTGGGATATCGGATGAAAAATGATGTACTATTTTTCAAGGTTAAAAACAATTTCGATTGAACTTCATTTTTGACTTCAAGTCGTCGCTTTTGTAATATTCCCTTTATAACCACTGAATCTATCAACAGATTCGATACATGTACTTCTGATGCCAGTAGTTTGCAAGTGTCAATTGTTTTTAAAGTTGTAACAATTAAACTTCACAAATATATAAATTATACGCTCTTTAATCAAAACAACAATTTGGCGTGGACTCGTTAACAGAGTCTCTCTATCAATTGGTTTCTAAAGATTACTATTACCATTGATCCTACATTGAACCACGGCGAACTTTTGATAATAATTAAATCCCAAAGATTCAAAAATATTTCTCTCATAGCCAAAATATATAGGATGTTATCTGAGAATGATCAAGAGCTATTGGCGTTGATTATTAAGGCAACTGTAACACCGAAAAATACAATAAAATCTCACAAGAATTTTCTCATTTTTCAATAAAGGTATATTAAAAGTGTAAACTTTACAATTCTGGTAATTCTGCAGAATCGCTTTCTACGATTAGAATAAAATTTGTACCGTTAGCATTGTATATATGTGGGTAATTTATTTTTCTGAAAATTGTTTGGCAGTCTAACAAAACAATTTTAAATGTAACACGCCATTCATCCATAATCCTGTAATTTGTCGCCTATGCTTGCTTGATACCTTGGAATGTACTGGCTGCCACCTGAATGTTTTTGATTTCTGCGTCGTTGCCGAGATCAGAGTCTGTTTGATTTTTTATTAAAACACAAAGTTTTATCAAGAACTATAACGTGCTGTAAGTGTGGGAAACTGTAGAAACGAACCTAGAGAATGAAAATTTTGTGTCAGAGATATGGAACCGTCGTCGCACAAAAGAAACAAAAGACAACTCTCATGTTGCACATTTTAACAGCCTTTGTACAGGCGTGCGGTTCGAGTGTTTCTACATCTCAGTAAAAACAGAAACAAGGCTGACAGACATGTGGATATTGAAAAATCCACCTTGACTTGATATTGCATGGAATAATTTGGGTTGGTTGGTCACACTGTGGTAGACTGGTTTTCATTTTGTGGGGAAGTTTGTCTTGGCCGGTGTGACAAAAACTACCCGTATCGGGAGGACCAGGATCGGTGGTGAAAATATGAGGCAAAAATAGGAAAAAGAAAATATAACTGTAGGAGCTGCTAAGAGGTTTATTGGATTTTCGGCGGCTATGAAATATCCCTTGTTATAGTAAAAGGCAATCTCATGCAGATGGATATATCCCTGAATATGCATTTAAAAGATAATACCCAATAATAAGGGAAATAATCCACCAATACTTTACCACAATTTAGTTCCTCTATACATCGCCGAGGAAGTATTCGTTGATTAGACCATGTAGAATTGTTATAAAATACTTTCTTTCATTGAAAAGTTGACAAACATTGATAAAATGTTCTTACAGGAGTTCTACCGCTTAAGCATAAACAGAAATCCGAAATTACAAAAAAAAGCATATTTCTCAATCTCTAGTTTTTCTTACGGAATTTAAGTTTTTTATGCAAAGTTAAGCCATAGCATATTACATAGAAATGAGAACACTAAAAGAATATTTTGATATATTTTACTGCATCTTAATATTTAAATATATGTGTTTTTAGTCAACAAAAAAGAATATGCTGTCATAACTTTCGCCACTACTCCTTTCGGCTGAAGTCGGCCCTTGGATCTTTTTGGCAATACATCATGAATTATTTCAAATCCTGTTTGAAACCTCCGCAAACTTTTTTCATATTCTTTATTTTTGGAATAGAACATGAATCAATGGTCTATATCATTTCCAAATACCATGTAGAAAGTGATTCTGCATAAATACCGATTTTTTCCCTAAAATCCTTTTTATAACAATAAAAAACGCATTTTATGTTTTGAATCTAAATGCGTTTTGATAAATAAATCAGATTCTTAAAATTGACACCATTTTTTGCGTTAAAAAATGGACTTTCTGCATCAATAAATGCACCTTTTTTATTGATAATACGCTTATAATATTTTAAAAATAACCTTAAAAATTGATGAAATACATTTTTATTCTCTTCCAATAATCTTTTTTTCTCCATGTTATGAGGAAAAAAATTTATAGACAAAACCACATTAAGGATGGTCAGGGTTGATGGAAGTCGTACCAACAAGTACGGTATTTCCAGGTCTATTTCTTCTTCTAAATGTTCAATTTCATCCTTTCGCTTTATTCAATTAGTTTTATTGTTTTACAATTAAAATTTCATTTTAACTGGGTAAAACCAATCTTTTGAGTTGGAAAAGTTTGAAATTACTGTCTATATCTGTTGAATTTGAAGGTTCGTTTTGTTAATGCCCATTTTTTGACATGGTAAATAAATTTAAAAAATTATAGCATAGGGGTTGTAATTTTCGTGGAATTTTAAATATGGGATTTGGTGGATTTTTCAGAAATCACAAAACTCAGATTTCTTAAATACGTCTCACTTTTCTTAAGAATGATGGAAGCGCAGTTGTCCGTAATAAGAATTTCGACCAACCATCTTTTCCACTTTTTCCAACCCAAAAGACTAGTTTTTATCCAGTAAAAGTGAAATTTTAATGGTAAAACTAAATGATAAAAAAAGTACGAAATTGAAATTTCATAAGAAGAAATAGACCCAAAAACCCCTACTTGATAGTATGACTTCCGCAAGTCTAAACCCTCCTTTACGATGTGGTTTTGTCTTGAAGTTTTTTTTCTCAACACATGAAAAAGAGACTATCGGAAGAAAATAACAATGTATTTAATTTATTAGTAAGGTAATCTTTCAAATATTACAAGGTGAATTGATGCAAATCCGATATAAATCACTCCTAACTAGAACCAAAAGTTGAATCGTTAAGGGGAACACAGTTTTTTAACATATAGTCGACCTGTCTATTTTTCAACTAAAGACCATTTTCTTTCAATTTTGAACACGATTAGTTTAATTTTCTTATCACTGATGGTCATGCGCTAAGATAAAATATAAAAACCAAACAGTAACCTGAAAATTAAAGAAAATAATAAAATTTCCTATTATCTTGAAATGGAGCCATCATAAACCTTCACGTAATTTTCTCACGAGTTTTCAGACAGTTACGAAAAGGATATGTCTATCCGTTATATATTTGTTTCTGCCAGAAAGAAGCCAAAAATATAAGAGCTCGCTTAATTAAATCCAAAGAGGAAAAGGTATATCAATCAAAGCACGGATTAAGAATTAAATGCCAAAGTCTTTAAAAGACTAGAGTTCATCAAATCTTGCAATTCATTCCATACAGAAAAATGATAAACGACAACAGTTCCTGCCAAAAAAAGTATAAATAAATGGCATGATTCAATCAAGAGATAATTTGTCAATGACTATGTGTGCCTGTATTGGGATTCATTGATGCACAAGGTGATAAATGAATTTGAGAAAATTTTATACCTGACAATAAAATTGTGTTTGGGTTATTATCAACTTAAAATCGGATAAAAGCGGAAGAACACTTATTGGACTCAAATAAGTTGAGATACTTGGAGAATGTAATGAAAAGTTTTGACGTCCCTATTGAAGAAAACAATTCTAAAGATTATTCGAACTATTAAAAGTCCAAAGAAGAAGAATTCTGATTGAAAAATCTCGTGATAATCTTAAAACTTCCAAGTCGTGCATTTAAAAGTCATAGGGAGCAAATGGTGAACATGTACATCGACTTATAAATATATGAAATGTTTTTATGGGAAAAATGGGTATTGTTTTAGCGAGTGACGCCAATAATGCTCAGTCTCGAACGAAATGGCTTAAATAAAAGTTAACTGGCTAATTTTGAAGCATAGCCAAAGTAAAAAATTCCTAAAAGAAAACAAATGGTGATATATGCAAAAAACCGAATAATAAGATTGTTCAGTGCGAAAGCATGAATGTTTCAAAACCTAATGCAGGCTTGATTGATTTCAACCGGTTAAGTTATAACCGGGGTAACGGCCACCAGACGTAAAGAATAAGAATATTGTATCCTGACTACTTTAACATGGAGATGCAAGGCCCACAAAACATCATTTTTTCTTGCATCAAACATTTTACACTTTTATTGACAGGTAAGGTGAATCAGACTCAGTCAGCAAAAGAGAAAACTCTTCAAACTATTTTCTAATTGATGCCCGTCTAAAAATCTGTAATTAAATTTGCCTTTAACCAATTAATATAAATTCGTGTGTGAGCTGGCATAACTCTGGCGAAATATTTGAAAATCGGATAACCAATTAACTTCTACGAGGAAATTGTTAGAGGTAGAAAGGTAAAGGATGAATTATCTAACGTTGCTATTTAAATCGATGAATGTCTCCTGCAAAACATAAAGAAGTTTTGAAGATGTAGAGATTCTCGACTATCAAACTCACACCGGAGAGTAAACGTAATAGTAGCGTCAACTTCTCCATAATACTGAGAAGGAAGGAAATTCTTGTATAAGCTATGGGGACGTTTAAGCTCCGCATGGGATGTTGGAATGACAGAATGTGTATTCAATT
>JWZT01005480.1:6184-26656 GCA_000827895.1 Thelohanellus kitauei
CCCGGACATTATTTACACCCTATATATAATGACAATAAGGTAGGTTCTGGTTAAGTGCACATATTTTAAGCGCAAAATCCTCTTATGTGCACCCATTCATTTGGTCCAGACGGTCTGTGATTTATGCATATTGAGTTCAGATATCCTTAAGCTGGCCTGATGCTGCCGAAGCCGGTGTAGAGCCTACTGACAACCGCTGATACAGGGTTTTGCAATCAAAAACGTGAAAGGTGACGATGTTTATTGCTCGCCGAAGTATTCATGGTTATTGTTGACGATACTGTAGCATATCGAATGGATATCTTTCAACGATTTTTATCTGAGAATACTTATCGATATCCATCTCAAAAAAAATGGTCACAATACACAGCAAATATCATTTTGATGTTCAAAAAATGGTCAGGAGTAGTCATGAATATTAAAATGCGCAATAAGAATCGTCATTTTTCAAGGAATTGATTGAAAAACCCGGTATAATGTCGTGTCAGTCCATGGAAGTTCGCAAATTACGTCGCCGTTAGCCATGACCTGCTTGTACCATCCGACTCCAAATGATCATCCCCCAACAACTTTTTAATGTTCGAATAATACTTTGAAATTATTTCACGCCAAAAATATAAACGGTTAGCCTAGAGGCACATCAAAATCGCATGTATAGTTTTTGTCGATAAAATTTTAGGGCAAATATTTAAAAATTATACATACATTTATGAAAAAATTAAACGAGTAAATAGAACGGGCAAAACTTTCCGTCAATTGTGTCCTGACAGGTTTTCTGTCATGAAATATTATTGTCGGGACAATGGCGTGTCGGGACAATGGTTTGTCGGGACAATGGCGTGTCGGGACAATGACGTGTCGGGACAATGGTTTGTCGGGACAATGACGTGTAATCCTTTTGTTCACCGACCCCTTTCGATTATCAATTATATTTCTTATTTGTAGGATATTCTACCTTACCTATACGGCGCAAATAAGAAACCTTTTGTTTTTGGCAACGTTCATAGTGGCACCAAAAATACACTTGTAGATCGGTGGTTACACAAAAAAATAATTTAAGACTAATATTCGACACACTTTAAAATCCAATTACCTTGATTGGAAAATCGAAGGGCGATTCCCCCATGATTTGGCTTAAAATTCTTCATATATGGTTTCCCGATGAAGTTAGTCACTTTCTTAACAAAGTAATTCAGTTTCCTGATCATAACCGTCACATTTTTTATTTCATTAAAAATAGTGAAACAACTAGACGTTAAACTACATCCATTAGTTTTTACTCTTAAATAGCATCGTTGAATAGTCGCTAACGCAGACAGAATACTTTGATTCATTTGAAATCGTTTCTATCAAATTTAAGCAATACCTCTGACTCTAGTAAGATTCGATTAACTCAACTGAAAATCTATTTTTCCAATTGTAAAATACCGTAAAGATAGCCTCCCGAGATCGGAAATGGAACTGCTGAATTCGGTTGAATAATCTTTATATGAAACCACGTCCTCTGGCCGAGACTGGTATTGTTGAAACATGTTAAAATACAACAAATTCTGTTGTTTCGAATGTAGACAAGCAATAAAAATTAATACTAAACTAATCTATATAAGTCTAATCTTTACCATCGAGTTTGGATTTTTCTATGGCGGTGACGTCATAAACATCGGCTCAAGCCTATATAGAGATCGGTCCGAGGTCACCCTGCGGCTGTATGATGTCTACCTCTTTATCGAACAAAAAATTATTGCGTATAACTTAAAATAATTTATTTTCTACTTTGAATATTAAAAAAGTTTAATATAATTTGAAGTATTTTATCGATAAACCTTATATTTAGGAGAAAATCAATGATAGGATGTAAAATAATTTAATTTACAATTTTTGGTGAAATACAAGAAGTGTATGACCTGACCGGAACCCTATGAAAGTATCTTTAATAGTTGTTAATTTAACCTTGCAATTTAAAATATCTCCAGGTAACTCGCCCGAGAGAGGGTTCTTAGTATTGGCATAATCCGTGGCTACAGTATTTGTCGGTTGGCTTTCCTGTTTTTTAAACGCTAAGTTTTTACATACCGTCATTATCATATGTACACCTCAGTTAAAATATTATTAAGCCTAAACAAAAGCATAAAATTTCAATGTTTAATTGTTGTTTAACTGATGTTAAATATTATATGAATTAAAAGAGATGAACAGTATCATCACGCCAGTTACATCGGATAATAAGGTTCTACTATATGATTGTGGAGGTGAAGTGGGCCATTTTGTTCTCGCAGACTCATTTTGGTGACCTTTTTTTTTTAGTTTCTGTATGGCTCATTTGTATCTTCACTTGACCCATATTGAATGTAAAAATCGATATTAACTGCTCAAGAATGGTTTTTACAAATCTTTTCAAACTAAAATTTAAAATTACATGGATGTTGAATTTAATTTGGTGCCAATAATAAGTCTCCGAAATCCGATTCGAAAATGGGAATTATTCGTAGTATCCGACCAAACAGGATTTTTCAAAATATTCCAATCAATAAGCCGTCGATTATATTCAAAAACGGATGAAATGTCAATCGCTGAATGTTGGATTAGATGAAAACGATATACTATTCTTTAATTATGATGGTCGAGAAATACGCGGGTGTCGAACAGACTATGCAAAGATGAACATAACAACTCATAGTTTCTGGATCATACATCGTTGAATATGATGATTTGAAAATCTGATTCTTCGGTTTCGTAGGATACAGAGAAATGCTTGTATAGCTGCCCAAAATTTGAAAACTGTTCTGATATCCTTAATAATTTGGACAAAATTGATTTTCAATTTGAAAATGTCGTAAGTTCTAATAGCAATACAAAAACTTTATCAACCCGTCATCGATGGGGATAGGATAAATTGGTTGATTAGTTCAAATATTTTGGTTGGTATTCCACGGGAATAAAATCCTACTTTCGATCAAAAATTAAGACATTTTCCTCAAAGAAAGCGCTCTTTTCTTAGATAGATAGTGGTACCTTGTTGTACACATATAATCAGTTTTTATATCTGATCGCCGTAGCAGTACTATCGATACGGCGGTCTTTCTTCGGTACTCTACCTAAACTTGCTGAGGGCGAATCGAACTCAGGATGTGCACTATCTGACCCCCTGCCTGATTAATTGTGGCGAACAATGATCGCTCGATCTCAGTACTTTTAGAAATCCAACTCAGCTTTGCTTGTTCAGGTAACCTGTTTGAAGTGAGTCGACGTATCCCGTTAACAGTCGTCAGACCCATGGGACTTTTAAAATTATCAGCTAATCATTGTAATAAACAGACAATCCAAAAATTTTCATTGTAATCTGGCTGCAGATACCTGCACTCAAATATATCATAGGTTTCTATTTATACTCTGTTATCAGATATAATTGGCTCTACAGGACCTTTCCACCAATATCGCGGCTCATGATGACCGATAGCTCTATTCGTGAGGAACAATTACGCTGTTATAAAAATAAATTAAGAGCTAAAAAGAACTGCATTTACAGAAATGAAAAAAGTTAATATTGAAAATGGAAGTTAAAAGTGAAAAAATTGTCATCGAAGTAAAAGTTTGGATAGAAATGAGTCTAGTCCAGGAAGCCTTCAGCCTGATCAAGAACAAAGTAACGATGAATTTAACAATAACGGAAGCCAATGGCCAAATACAAAGAACGAGATCTGCATATGTCATTGTTAAGTGTTCAATTTTCTCGATTTTCTTACACATTGAACCGTAGTCAAATTGTTTTCTGAACGAACAGGATATTCCTAGAGACTTAAGAAGTATGCTTACCTGAAATTTAAAACTTAAGTCAATGAATTTTGTTGTATTTTGTCATTTTCGTAATTTTCTGTGTAATTCAGTGCTAAATTTCTCGTTATTGGATGCAAAAACTGATATTAGGCTCTTGATTCTGGTTATCAATAAATTAAACCTTACTTTGTTATTGATTACACTGAAGGCTTCATCGAATGGACTCAGTGATATCTAACATTTTACTTCAATGACAAGTTTTTCACTTTTATCTACAATCTTTAGTTACATTCCTATACATACACGGTTTTCCACTCATTTTCGCCAAAATAGAATTGTATTTTCTTAATATGGCGAAAAGTTGCATGGTTCTGGCTATTAGAGTCATGTTCAGACACACATAAATCGTTGCATCCGAAGAGAAATTATAGAACACTAAAGATAAATATTATACAAAATTTATTAATTATTTTATTCTTAAATTAAAAAATGTAGAATTTTATTCTGACGAAAATGAATGGGAAACCTTGTAATCAATGGTCAATAAAATTTTGTGCTATAAATTTTTTTTTGTTGTTTTAGTAAATCGCCATAATTCCGTATTTATAAAATAGAAAATATTCAATTTCTCTAATAAAACCTAAACACATGATACCATAAAAATATATACTTTTAAAAAAGTTTAACTAAAATTCAAGTCTTTGAAGGGAACTTGAAAATATATTTTGACAGCCATATACACCACAGCTCAATCCAATTGAGTTACTGCTTTCAAAATGGAAGCAAATTATCAAAACAATACCTCCTACATCAAACTCGGCCGATTTATTGACCAATATAAATATTGCTTCAAACCGTATTACGCAGGAAAACTGTCAAGGATGGATACGGTAAGATCTAAGACATATATAAAGGTCATTTCAAAGACATTAATTTTACCTAAAATTTCATAAAAATACATATATTCAACTTGTAATCGATATAAATTTTACTGAAGAGGTTGAACGCGCGCTATTTAGAAAAGACCGGATAATGGCCAAATTGAATTACAAGAGGTGAAATAAAATCGCTACTTGTACCTCACAAATTACGTTATTGTCCACAAGACCCTGTATCATGGGCAGTTCAAATATATCAACCAATCACAATGCTTGCACAAGTTCTCTTCAGGCACTCAAACTTTATGGGAAACACAGCTGGGGCATTAAGCTTATGATTATTTGACTCCCTCCTACCTTGTGGAGATTCGTTTTTCTCGAAATAAATTTCACGAAAACGGTGTCAAAGACGTTCAAACGTTTTTTTTCAACGGTCACTGGAAATATCGGCCTGGAAGTTAAAGAAATGTACATAAATCTGGATACCCTCTAGGCAGCTAGTTTCCATTCTCAGCAAAGCATTTTTTATATCTGAAACCAAATTGAATGAAAATGACCAAAGTTCGATCGGCCGTTCCCAGTATTTTGTAAAAAAACAACGTTTAACACAGAATCTAAAAGATTTTTAAGCGTTCACATATGCAGACGCCGAATTAATGCAAACATCCCCACGGAGCTTCACGTTATCCATATCGGTAACTCTTTCACAAGTTCTAGTTGCCATTTCCTTGGTTTTGATCCTCGAAAGAGTCTTGTGATTTTTGATAGGTAGGGCAATTAAAAAAAATCAAATCATGAGTCGACTGTTAGCCAAATATGTGGATGTGATGCTGGAAAAAAAAGATTAAACAGTATTGATTATTTTGCATAATTAAATAAAAAAACCATCTCAAATATCAAATAAAGTGTAACTAATGAATTCGACCAATACAACGTGGATGATATCGGACAGAAGTTGTGTTATAATTGCCAAATTTATTGAAATTCCGAAAAAATCAACATGGAACCTAAAAAGTAAAAACTACCGCAGTAATCTTCTAACCTTTGGTTTTTGTCGAATTAATTCAACGTCATTTATCTAGAGTGAAACAAGATATCACATCTTTCTGAGCCTTAGGACTGGACTTCCGCAAATATTTGGAATAAGACGTCGTTCCGAGTGTGTTTTTGAACTTTATAAGAAAAAACCAACCTTTAAACCGGAAGTTTTTATTTCTTTCACGTTCTAATTTCAAAATATGACAATACTTTAGGACTTCTTGGCCTTTCAAAAAACTTGAAACTTGACATTAAAAAATGCAAACGTTACCCCCGAGAATGTGACTCTTTTATTGTGTCTCACTTGTTTTTGATCAGACGACTTTAATATCCCCCGTATTTGTTTGGGCATGGGTAGGTGTTCTAAAGACAATTCAGAAATATCTCGATCTAAAATCTCGGGATGACTCTCGATGTCTTGGTTGCTTTTACCAGGATCTACTTTGTTGGTGTCGTGAGCGCATCTTAGAGGATGACTCCCTAGTATGCTATCAGACCCAATTTGTAGCCTCTCCGTCCCTTTTAAAAGTTCGTTGGTGTCGCCCATTACATATTGCTTCTTCCAATCGAGTTTCGGCGCTTTTTTTGGCTCTGATGCGTCTTCATCTACTCCCTGAATATGGGTCCCGACGATATAGACAGGACCCGATCCAAATACGAGTCGGAATGTTATTGAATCAGTGAATACAACATTAAGACAAACTGTTTCACTGGTTTCAAGCTTCAAGGAGGCGATCACGAATCCCGTTTTTTGACAACCATCTTGGCGGTGAACCTCAACCACGTTTTGTTCGTGTTTTTTGGCACCCTCCCCAAGAGTGACCTTGTTATGACACATTCTAACTTGGGTCACAACAAGTTTGTGGTGGTTTCCTGGCCCTTTCTTAATTGGGCATTCCCATTTATGTTTCTTATGAGATAAATCAAGCTTACAGCCTATTATCAATAAAATCATTGACCCCAAAAATTCACACTAGTGATCGAGAAATTCATGGCAAATTTACACGCCCTTCTTACCTTATCATCAGATTAAAGGTATAGTAAATGAAAACTGCTGAAAATCGAGCTAGCTAATCGCTTATCTTTTGCTTGTTTATTCTGGCTTCTTAAAAACCAACCCAGCAACGTTAACGTCATTATACTTAGGTCATAAACAAAGAAAAGTCGTGTCTTAACACCGAATAAATATCCATTACGAGAAAACCCATCTAAAACGAATAAATTCTGATTATCTAGAAAATGAATTCCAAAAAGAACTAGAGTGTTGCGATCACTTCAATGACATAAGAAGACGCTCGAATTTTTCCAATTTTGATTTATTGATTTGTCTTGATAAATAGAGATCACTGGCTAAATATAAAAACGGTTTAGGAGAGCCTAACCATCTTTGAAAGATAAGTGGGTCATTATATTGTCATCGCCAGCTTATTTTGGTCAGCAGAATGGTTTGATTTAATTTTTCACGATTAAGAATACAGATAAAAATGAGACAGATTCTGCGAAGGGCTGAAGTGAGAAAACTTTTTTCAGACTTAAACCTAATAATTTATCTATCCATGGTGGTGTTTTAAAAACTGATATCTTCTCGTGACACCATCAGCAATCGTGATCACATGTTTTGGTATTTTCATTCAGCTTTCCATATTCTATTACATTTAATCCTACTAAAAATCACCATTTATCACTCTTTGGTTGGACTACACAAGCGTCGTTTATCATATTCGTATATTATCAAAACTATCACGGCTGACGACATTTTTTCATATTTAGAACCACTGAAGAGAACCTCGACGGAATTATATTAATTGAGATCAAAAGGTATTAAACGTCACGATCGTGCTGACTGTCTGTCTTCTTCACCACTTTTAACTTGTTACTATCAGACATCTATCCTATTTTTGCAAAAGGACGTCTGAACCAGTTACCGTTCTCAGGGATAGATTTAGAGTGATTGAGTGATGCACAAAAAATCAACCACTTTTACAACACTGGCTAACCGGTAATCAGTAACTGTTTCCAAGTTACTCGAACCTTAGAAATCGTAACATGTACATGTTTTAAACCCTCCACTTTTGGTTCATTTTTACTAATGGTATTGTCAAATCGTATGTTTTGGATGTCAAACTTGAACTCGAGTCCCGGTTTTTCTTTTACAATTTTCTACCAATAAAGGCAATTTTGGAGTTTTAGGAGTAGCCTTGGACAGGGGAATTAATCACCAATCTGCAACCCTAAATCTGCCGCAGCTCACATTTTTATCAGTTTTGCTTCTTGTGGATTTATACCAAATGTACGATCACCTGATCACACGCTCCAAATTTGTTAACGAAAGTTCGCCTAGTTGATTACCACAACAAAGAATAAATATGTAATAAAAACAATTTAAACGACAAATATTTTTCAGAAAACATTAAACACGACAAGGAGTGTTACTTAGATCAATAGAAAATGATGAATGTATACGATTCTACGTACTCGGAAAAACGTCCATTGTTAATTAATACATTCTTTGGGTGTCTTTAAATTGAAATCAGCAATTTTAGGATTTCTCAATTTTTTGCACCTTTGTCCCTAAAACGAAGATACTGTAGAAGCCCTAGGGTAGGATGAGACAGTATCTAAGCTATCCTCATCGAACAAAATATGGCCCTCTTCAGAATCGATATCAATTTTCTAAGAAAATAACGTGCCGAGATGGTCAAAAAAGTTGAAAGAAAAATGGAATGTAATTGTATACGTATTTGTAAGGGAAAAGATGTCAGAGTTTGAAACATTTACAAACACTTCAGTGGATTGTTTATTTTGCTAAAGACAGGCAGAGCATTCTCTAGTTATTTCGTTCTTGAGGTGTTTAGAAATTTTAAAAATCTACCTTTGTCAAAGTTTCAATATTTTCAATCATCTGTTGACTATCGCTAATCAAAAATGTTCAAAACTAATTACTAAAAACGTACACATCTAAATTTATACATCTCCATTCAAAGAGATCTTTATTCACCCCAAACTCACCTTCATTTTTTTAGGCATTTTAAACACTATTTTTGTTAGTTCTCGCTAAGGGAATAGATGTATATTTTATTTTCAAACATCAACAAGATGGCTACTCCTATTGGGATGAGTTTTTAAATTAATATACTGATCTTCCCGATCCATATTTTTATATTGTGACATTCAAACCTCCAAAAATTAATAAAAAACAAACTTTTATGAGATAATATCACAATATTCGAATTAACACCAATCATATATTTTATTTTTAGTTCCTTTTCGTTAGTTATAAATAACAACAACCTTTGTGTAGTGATTTTGTTACCATTTATCTGGATTGATCTATTCTACCCTTGAACTGTTTGATTTAACGTTGAAATAGCATCTACGACTTAAGGAAGTCAATGAAACTAAATTAAACCATTCAAATATTGAAATTAAATAAAATCCATCTACTACAGGTGTGTCCAGTTAATCTGAGCCAAAATCTTTGACCAAAGTTTGAATATCGTTTCCCTACATGAAGAACTAGCTATAATTTGGTGCATTCTCATAGTTACATATATCGGATGATAAAAATTGACTCTTTATATTGGTTTATGTCGATATTCCAAGCTTTATACATTCCCAAATCTTCTTTACAAGTCTGAACTACCACGAGCTAAATCGCAACACACAAATTGTCCCATGCGTTACATTGGTCACACCTCATACAAACAAAAACAAGACTATCATCCAGGGCTGCACCTCTCACCACGGGAAACCTATACGATTGCGATTTGCATCAATTCGAGAGAGAGACTCTGCTATTGACTGGCTCCATCCATACATTGGCGATATATTCTCGTAATGACATAACTATCATGTAAGTTGCACCGACTTTAAGACGTTTGATCCAACCGTATGTCTGTATTTATACATTTTTCAAAGCGAACCAAGATGATTTTGATTGTACATGGGCTTTACATCTTCCGAAAACCTACACATGACAATCAATGAATCGGTACATTTTTATAGATTGACAAGGACATGAGCCTTGAGTTGTTTAAGATATAATAAGGTTTAGAGTTAGCGTTCATCAGAAACGATGATCTGAAATGTTGGTCACATTAGCGTGAATGTCATTAAGGAGGTAAATATAGGAAGGAAAATTGAAGAGTATAAAGTTATTGCCACAATTTCAAGTACTTTGAATATAATTAGAGATGGAACTTGATTATTAGGAGCGAGTATTAAAAGAGCGTTATCTATTGTCTGATATACAATGCTAAAATATCTAACTCTACATATTATACAACATTGATCGAATGGATTTACAGTCCAAATCCTTATCGATCTCAAAATTAATGTTACGATCCTTGAGCCATGATTGAAATTCAATCAAATCCGAAAATCCCAGCAGTTTTCTGACATATTCTTGAGGAACTCTAGGTGAAAAACTAAATAATTAAACAAAATTACGATGAAATAATGGATTTAAGTCCAGCGATCCTGGGAGTGTCAATAAATAGTTGAATTAGCGATACTGCGTTCGGCATCTTGATCATTTTACGATAGATGTTAAAAAATTTTAAAAAATTGGAATCTTTATAAGCAATGTACAGTTTAATAGCCAAACATATTGATTCCTGTTTTTCGTTAGCTTCAGAAAGGGTTGACAAAAGGTTAGCCATTTCTAAATGATTTTTGGTGTATGTCAGGTAAAGGATATTATACACAATAAATTCCAATTCGTTTCCTTTCAAACCTTCTTTGTAGAGTTGTTTGAGACACGTTTGACATTGGTTAAACTCATCACGGTCCTTCATTGAGAGAGCAATTCGTGCGTTTTCTTCATAAACTTTAATACAGAACTCGTCCCTAATTCCTTGAATGGTCAGATCTTGCCGAATCGACTTTAATTGTTCAGATATGTATTGATAATTTCTCGTTTTTTCCCAACAATTCATTACATGTTGATAAGATTGAACTAATATGTTCAGAGGTCTGACAGTCATTGGGTCAGGGGCCTAGGTTCTTCAACAAATTACTGTTGTTAGCCGAAGATAGGGTTTTTCAAGCAAAGTCGACATTCCTACAATTTTATCCCTTGGGTTCTATTAAATCACAACGAATACCTGAATCTCAATCTCGCGGTTAAAAATTAAGGGTTTTGCATCAAAACGTTGTTGCCGCTCAAACTTTTTTATTTCGATCAGTGATGAATCGTCGTCTTGATTTTGGTTTTGGTTTTGGTTTTGAGCTTTTGCTTTGCGAAGCCTTGATTTCTTAAATTTCTTCTTTTCTAACATTAGTTTGTCTAAACTGTTGCGTTTGGAAGGTTTCTCGCGTTTCGCACTTGGTAACTTACCATTATACCTAATAATTGGAACAGTTTGCCAATTGGTAGTGAATGCGCTTCCATCTCCAATCACTCGCCTTAAGAAATCTCTAATCATGCCTTCCAGCCTATCCTTTTCGCTATCATTTGAGCATGCATCGAAACAACGGTGTACATAATCTCGTAACGATTTTGGGATGGACTTTTTATCTTTTTCCGCTGTCGATGTACTATCATTCGTTTCATTTCCCTCGTCGCGAAATATACTTAAAGGCTTTTCAAGGCGTTTTTGGACATTTTGCAAAGCAAGACGTATTGATTCTTGTCTGATAGATGCGAATGTTTTCCTAGGAGGTGCAGAAGTAGTGGGTGGATTTTGAGTTGGTTCTGATGGTTTGACTATTGCTTTATTGGGAGTTGGTGCATATGGTTGAGTACCAAAGGGCTGCGGATATGTGGCAGTAGGCAGCACTTGTGGATGTGCTGGGGGATTAGTGTAGTAAAAGGGTTGTGTCATATTATAACCATAATAATATGGGTAAGCACCATAATAGTAGGGGTAAGGATATTGGTAACCTGGGTACACCGGCTGAGACGGAACTTGTTCGTTAACCTGTGGAGTAGTTGTTTCTAAGTATGAGAAATAAAATAAAAACGTGTATTTCGGTTAAGAGACGTACCTGAACTCTTCGACGCTTCGTCTTCATGCATAAGCTCAAAAAACTTCGGTTGTTTTCGGTTATTCAAACTTTAATCTGGAATATTTGATTTATGCTGCGAGACTTCCTACGCTTGGATGTACGAAATAATCGAACTTGCTGTTTTTCAGAACCAGACATCTCATTATTAAATTTATGGATGAAAAATTGGAAAGCGTCAGATTATTATTAAATTCGTTTTAATCTTCTCAATTTAGGACTCTCATTGCAAATAGGATCCATGCAGCCTTATTTTTTTTTAATTGCGAACAATAGAAAAAGTGTTCTAAGATAATGGATGATAGTTAATTGAGTTTAATTAGGTAATACACAAGCATCTCGCCAACCTGGATTGGTAAATAATTACGATTCGAATAACTCTATTTACACCTTTTCAACAATAGAAATAGACCTATTAAATCAAAACCGATGAATCTTTTGATGCAATATGCACATCACGCGGCTTGAACTTTTACGAACATGAATAAATTATAAACAGGACAACATTACTGCCCACGTGCGAACATTAAAGCCCTTTGTTATACTACGTGGTAATACTAATCAGCCCCATTCTATTATAATTATTATAAGGCTAAATAATAGTGTTTTTTTATCAAAATAAACGAAGCACACCCAATTCTAGAAATATAAGACTTAATAGATATTGTAACCACTACGAACCATCAGGTTCGTCATCCTTAGACATATTATAGCTTAAATCCAGCGAATGTGTGCTGTTTTACCACCGATATCAAAATATGTCCAACCTGAAATGGCGATAGAACAACACAACTCAAAGCCAACAGAAGTTCGAAAAGAAGGCTTTTAGTATCAAATCCCTCTAAAACGAATTTCGTACTCGACGGCACTGTGAATATGTCGTTTGTCATTTTTTAGAAAATGATAATTTCAATAATACATCAGACCCCAGCGGTTGAGAACCAAACACACCACACGACAATTTTTCGTTCACCTCAACAAACTGAAAAATACAAAAAGTACTTGGTTAATTACTTTCAATCGTCATTAAACATTAAGTGGTGACTTGTACGGTCTATTGTTTAAATGAGCGATAGTGTAGCTCCTGAAATTATTGACTGTGTGAATTAAGAATCCCAATCGCGAGGACTAGGTCAGAATATGGTCCCATGTGAAACCATCATTTAGTCACTTATCAATTGTAATTCTTTGGACAGTGCATGTATGTAGTGATAACAATATCGGGATCAACTCTAAAAACCACAATTTTGAAGAGTTTCTGGTTCGTTGATCCTAACCGAACCACGGGTTACATCAAGGGCCTATTATAGGAAATACTCCAACCTGTTGATATGAAGACAATTATAAGTAGAAATAAGAGAAAACTAAATTATACCATAAAGTCAAAAGATTTTTGGAACATTCGCAATAGCGCAAACGCATATGGTATTATCAAAACGACAATGAGAAAATCTTTAAAAAGCAAGAATATTTACAAACAGCGTATTTTAACGTCATCTGGCTATCGGTGGGTTTTGATTGTTTCCTTCATGCACATTTAGATGTTAATGCGCAAAATCATAACCTAACGTTATACTAATGGGGGAATTTTATGGGCAGGTATTGGTTGGAGCTCCTGGATCCGGCAAGACATCCTACTGCATGAATGTTTTAGAAAGATATAAAGATTCCAGGAATGTTATTGCTGTTAATTTGGACCCGGCCAATGATTTAGGGATTGAAAATTTTTTGATCGATATCCGCGAGTTGGTTACAGTCGAATCTGCGATGAAAACACATGATTTGGGTCCAAATGGTGCCATTTTGCACTGTATCAACGTTCTTTGGATGAACAAAAAGTGGCTGCTGGATAGATTGTCTCAACATAGCGATTCTTATGTTATATTCGATTGCCCTGGGCAACTTGAGTTATTCTACTGCGAATCATCCCTTAAGGAAGTGTTAAACTTTCTTGAGAAATCGAATTATCGTTTGGTTGTGGTTAATTTTATCGATGTCACTTTTTGTTCCTCCCCCTCAACATTTATTGGATGTGTCATAGATTGCTTATCAATCATGCTTCATCTTGAAATGCCTCAAGTAAACGTACTGTCCAAAATCGATCTCCTCATATCATCTGTCACTTTGGGTTGAATTTTTTGTTATAATAGACTTTCCTTTAGAATTATATTTGGATCTCAACGGTTTGAACCATCTAGTTAACAGCACCGATTGTTTATTGGACCGATTTAAGGAGATCACCGAACAGATCGTATCGGTTGTCGATGATTATAGCCTGGTTTCATTCATTCCTTTGTCCATTCACGTTTTTCTTTCAATAACCAGGATAATTTTTGCATGGCCGATGTTCTTTTAGAGTGTGATAAGGCAAACGGCTTCATATTTGGCCGCGATTCAGAATCGAAAGTTGAAAAAATGTTTATGAATGCTTTTACCGACATGGTTTATGACCGGTAAGAGAAGTGTGTAATCCAGGATAGAAAATATAAAATCGAAATACATTGACATCTAATAAGATGATATAAACCTCCCTTATCTGTTCATAGTTATTTATTTTAATCGTACACGAGAATTCGGTACCTTTAAACTCCATGAAATATGAAAAATTCAAATATTCTTTTTGATGGGTTCACTACGAAGATACCTGAAATGTTACAAATTAATAAAATTCAATCCTTTTTCAGGCACACATCTGAAATTTCATAAAGTTTTCCACTTCAGAAACCCTGTATTTTTTCCTATTAGTAATATTTGCGGTTGTACTCTGTTAAGTATATAGTTATTATATCTGCAGGATCAGTGTGTCAAAGGTTATATCTATCTTATTTTTTTAAGAAAATCCATTAAGACGATCTTTCTCGAGCATTTTAAAACGACTAGTTTTAATTTGTTCAGATTCTGAAATATTCTATTGGATAGAAATTTAGATAAAAAAATTTTCACTGACCATTTCCTTCTCCCTTCATCCATGAAATGAAAGCTCTCCAAGTAATATGAATGCATAATTCAGAAAAATGAGAGAAGGTTTTGAATTTAGGTTCACAGTCTGTCTTCTTACACGGTGATTAGCTGGAAGAAGGGTTTTAAATTTAAAACAAACCGTGAACAATCAACGAGTTACAAGAGGCTCGAGTGTAGTAAAATGCCCATTGAAAAGGTAAAGCAATCTATCTAATGGAGGTAGCCTGTTATAAATACATTAATTCCACATACTCATAAAACACACAGAACAGTAATACTAAAGTAACCAAAACAAAATAGATAAAAACTAGTAAATACACCATGAAAAACGTAAATAAATGCAAAGGCGAAGCTTATAATATGTTGAGGTCGAACTTTGTCAGGATTCGACGGACATCTTTTTAATTGTGACAACCGAGATTTATAAAACTTTAAATTTTTATTCATAAACATGCCATTCTTTTCAATGTATTCAACTATCATTGACTTGGGGTTGACGTTTTATGCTTTTTCCACTCTTCGGTAGATCGAATTCATTCCAACTAATTCTTTAGTTTTCAATACTGTCGACTATATCGTGTTTGTGGAAGAAATGTAATTTTTAATATTGGAAAGTTGTTCACTTAAATAACCAAAGGAGCTTCTGATACATTTTATCTAAATTCAAACTGGGCCTGTCAGATTTATCACTCAGAAAGTGGTCAATATTATTGTAGATACATCTGTTTGTTAAGGATGTTAACTGATAAAAATTTGCCTTTATATGCATGAACATTTTTGATGTCACAGTAAAACCAGGTTTGATAAGCCTTATCTTGCATCCACTGTTATATTTGAGCATTGATAAAGCACCACGTCGTCTTTTTCCATAAAAATAATTTAAAACCAAGAAGAAGGCACATTTTGTGGGCATATGCACTAGAAAGTAGTCTTTTTTACATCTTTCGAGCTCAGCTAATTGAGCATAAGCCAAAGAAGAGTCAGCTTATTAAGTATCTGACTGAGTCCGAAAATATTCAACATGTTTGGTACTTATTGACAATTTAAAAACGCCATTAAATCTGCCTTTATCCAAACCCTTGATAATTTTATCAGCCAATTGGCTGTAAGCGATAATTCCTAGATTGTTGAAGCGAATGATAGAATAATCATAAAACCAGCAAATGCAAAAAAAAGAAATACTGCAAAACCGAGTTGGTGTTAATCTGAATCTTGGTTGTTTAGAAAACCAATCATTATTAAAGTCCCAATACATTTTTCGGATACTAAGTTCTAGGACCGAAGATTGACGGAATTAAAAAATACCAGGTGATTTTTCGTCAGATTTTCTTGAGGTAAAGATAACATTACATGAGTTTAGGAATATTGGTGCATATCATTACTTAAAATTCTGAGTTATAATGTACTTTGTTCAAGAGTGAGGCAAAAAAGTTAAGCGTTAAAAATTAGTGAAACTTTTGAACTATTTAGCAAACGCAAGTGGCATTTATTATTGATGGATTGTTTAAAAGATAGGATAAATGATACTTAATCCAGAGCCACTTTTGAAGCATAAAACCCGTGACCTTTAGTATGGGTTACAAGATATTAAAATGAGTTACGTCAAATAACGACAAAAACTGAGTGTTGAGAAATGTAAAAATTTGTAATTACGGTTTGATCATGATGACATCTTTTCTCTCCAAGATATACCACAATGATAATTCAAATTACTCCTTTTTCTAAATAATACACTATTTCCCGTTCAGAATTTCAATTTTTTTAAAAGTATTAATAAATTTAACATTTCTCAAAAGATTCGAGCAGCAACGCTATTGAAACTAAACTCGTTACCTCGATAATCCAAAAAGCACAATATTTTCAGATATCTTGGTAAGTGCTACGCAGATGGCAAAAAGAGTATGTGTATAAAAGATAATTATGCCCAACATATAATACTTTTCACTTCGATGAGCATCTCTACCAGATTAATTTGTTATGGATAATGCTGGTTTTCACAACCCGAAAGACGTCCATGCCCTTCAACAATCTCGAGGAATCAAGCATATTTACTTCCTTCTTATTCAACCAAATTGAATTCGATATAGCGCCTTGTCCCAAAATGAATCCTTGAAAATTCCGGTAATCCTAAACAGGAAATGGTGTATTAAATTCAAAGATGATTTACCGGGTTTGGCATTGAAAAATGGATTAATTGAATTTATAAATCGATTTTTTAACACTGTATTTATAAACTTACAAAATATAAATATTCCTCACTTTAAGGTCGAGTTACCTTTGGACAACTGCTTCGTTAAGAGAGAAGTTTGTTCCTGTAACATAATATTGTTTTCAAATGACTACATTTTACAAAAATAAATAGAATTTTTGATACAAAACATATTAACGTTTTTTATCTGAGGCTGTAGAGGTTCCCAGTAGGGGAGATGACTACGACAACAGAAATGGTAACTTCGAGGTCGATACTTTTTATTTGGGATACATACTATTTTGGGGTTACGGATACGTATCAAACGAGGTGGCACAATGATAAAATTTACTGGAATTGGCCGACAGGTGTATAACTTGCCTATATTCGTTGAGTGCGCATGAAACCATTACCCGCCAACCAACGCTCTATCTATGAAATGGATTTTTTTAAATTATAGGTAAACATTCGATTAATCATAAATCCAAAGAGTAGTCACGCAGACCGGTCTTAAAGCGAAGAGTACATGTATTTTAATAAAATAAAAAATATTCCCTCCGGATACCCTCTTTATCGATTTATTGTTGAAATAGCTTATGGATTTTTTATTAAATTTTTCAAATTGCCTGCTGTGATTTTTCCTCAAGCTTCAACCATACTTAATGATGTTGTTTTCCTTGTAAAAATTATTTGAATGAAGAGGGAATTAGAATAGAATAACAATTAACTGAAATATCATTTATATTAATTTATTAAACGTTAAAAAATCAATTTATCATTGCAATTAATTCATTTTTAAAAACAAACCCCAGAAACATAAATGACGCATCACCATAAGGCATTTAGTTCATTATGCATGAAACGTTGGATTCCACAGATTATGGACGAAACGATTTTTTCAAAGGTGGATAAAACACAAACCTATTAGAATTTGGCTGTAACGCTAACAATTATAATAATAAAAAATGATTTTGACGATTTTATTTAAATATTATATCTTAATGATTCATTAAAATTGCGAAATAGCGCGGATGAAACAAGAATTTAACACCAAGGTTTTATAATTTATGAGTTTTTGATATTTTCGGCTTTGTTTTGAAGGAATTTTTAAAAATAAAGCCCAGTGTCATGATTTAATCAATGGTGTGCATATAAATTCGAGTGTCGTCGTTGAAAATAATATCAGTGACTGCAGATAGACTAAACGTTATATAAACCAGAAATGCCATATAAAAAATAGAAGAGAAAAAAAATAAGGGAAATAACTCCAAAAATATCAGGACAAATAAAAGCAGTTACTTGTAAAAGATGGAAGAAAATGAGGAGAAACGCATCGGCACAATTTTTTAGCGTTAGAACAAGATTATCATATCAATGAGATATGAGTAAGTTCATTGAAAAAAACACATAAATCGCTTCTCTATCCTTAGTCATATCAAACACATATCAAAACCGAGAAAAGTTCCAGAATAAATTGATTATCATAAGAAATTTACGAAGGCAAATGGCATCAAATATGCGTTCAATGTTTCAAATAGCTAAGGGATGTTCGAACTTGTAATAAATTGTTACAAAAAAGGCAGGACTGGCTTTATTGCTATTCTTCTCGACGTATTTAAGTTTTTCTACAACAGGTACATCCAATTCGATGAAATGAATCCTGAAATTGATATAAGTAAAAGTATAGAAGAAAGATATCGGTACGATTTGATCTAAAACCACGTAAAAGTCATTTTACTCAGACGAAAACCTTCCTAATATGTTTCTAAATGTATTTTTAATGATGTCCATAATTTTCGATCAAATGTTTTTGTAGTATAAAAATATGAATTCCAAACAAGCATTCGTACTTTTAATGCCTCGCGATACTACTCTACGCTCATTTATAACCACACGATTTTAATTTTCTGATATATAGATCCAATATACTGTAAAACCTCGATTATACGAAGTAATTGTGACCAGGATTACTTCTGATAACGCATATTCTGGACCGGGTTTTGCTAAATGATGGCACATCTTAATGATATTATGGTAAATCCTAATGGTAATTATGGCTTTAATTATTCGAGGAATAAATGGATAAAAAAATATCAAAATACCATCAAATCATAAAGGACAACTATTAGGATTTTAGTAGCGCCATAATTATTATTATTATTATTATTATTATGTGCGATCAATATGAAAAACTCGATAATAGTAAGTTAAACTAGAGTTTCAACTTTGAAAACAAAAACCAATTCAAGATGAAAATATTAACACGAATAGTATATTGCAATGTTTTCGATAAAACATATTAAATGATAGCTATATGCTTCAGGATAGATAACTTTTTAACGCTACCAAATATCAAACACCTTGTAGACACATTAGTTATGATAATTTACATTAATATTGTTTTTCATATCACTGTATTACCAGCTTCTAAACAATCACCAACTTAAAAAGAGCCCCTGATTCTCTGAAGGGATGGCAAAGAACAAACTACCGATGAATGGATTTTGTTAATGAAACTTGATATTATATTCTGGGGTGAAATTAGAGATTCAATAGCATCACTTTTAATATTGTTCACAATTGTTCTAGATTCAGCTCCAGAGTATTCTAGAGCGAGTTGGCGGTTTCACACTGTGAATAATCTGACAATCGAAGATCTTACATTGCGCGGGGAATCCATGTTTCAGGCATTCAACCCAGGGCCAATATATTCTATTTTTTGATTCATTATATTTGAAATAGAGATATCCGTTAGATTCCAACATATTTTTACTTTTTCAACTTTCGCATAATTTATACTATGAATTAGAACTTTCGAAATTTAAATACGCATACTTTAAATCCCCCAGAAATGTAAAAATATATCTTAATTTTAATTATAGATCAAATCGACTGAGTTGTCAGTTAAGTTCGGATTTTAGATGAAAACGTTTAGATCAAATCGTTTGTTACGAGAAGAAAGACAATTGGGTAACTTTTGATCAGGGGATAATTATAGAAAGGATTTATCCCCCACCAGAAACGGGACTTCGAATCCATCACAACTAGCTAACAACCACCAACTTAGGAGTCTGCCTAATATTGTGCAGGAAATTCGTTCAAGAAGGCTGTTATTTGAAGCGAAATCATCTGTCGTCGAGGTTGTCAAAGGAGACTTCGAAGTTCTGAGAATTACTGAATTAATGAAAGCAACATCAAAGACGCTATTCATATCTTCAAGTGTATCGGAGTGTCATTTTCTGAGATATTTGATAAAACCACAAGCGAAGATGATGCTTTGGCAATTACTTTAGCTGGAGAACGGCGTTTTTGGCATAAATAAGTGATATGTTAATACTGAAGAGACTAACTAAGGCGTAAATTTGAATTCCTGCGTCCGGAAAATTGCTCTAGTTGGAGAAAACAAGGGGATATGTGACCAGCTTGCTGGCGCGCTCAAAATGTTCATTTTAGATAATTTAACCAAGCGAACCTTTTCAAAAAATATTATTAGCAAAGCAACCAGATTCATTATCCAGGGTAGGGCCTATTTGCGCGGAAATTTTTTATTCACTATACCTCCAATGTGTATTGAAAGGTACCTTTACTAAATCGATTTTCCCCAATTTACACATAAAATCACAACGC
>JWZT01005480.1:58501-70923 GCA_000827895.1 Thelohanellus kitauei
AATATACTTATTGCTTGTCAAAACATCACAGATGTTAAAAACTACATATTTTTTTTAAGTAATAAAATATACGTCTCTTCTAACGTCTTCTACCGGCTTTTGCACTTAAAAATCTTATTCGTAAAATTTAAAAAGTTAACTTTAAAATTAACTGAATTAATTGTTTTTCTCTTCCGATAGTCACTTCATTCATGTATTGAGGAAAGAATTGTTCTGATGATTTTAAAGTTAATTTTTTAAATTTTACGAAGTAGATTTTTAAGTGCAAAAACAGGTAGAAGACGTTAGAAGAGACGGATATTTTATTAATTTAAAAAAATATGTAGTTTTTAACATCTGTGATGTTTTGATAAGCAATAAGTATATTTTATTGAACGGAAAGAAATAAAATATTTATTACGCCACCACGCATATCTAAACTGGATGACTTTGAAAGTCACGGTGGATGATTTTGGATGCAAGACCCGGTAGTCCAATTTGTGTATTTTTAAACACAAACGTGGTAGTCAGAAATTAAGAAAAATTGTGAATTTTATTTCAATAATGCCAAATAATCAATAAATTAATACATTTATCAAACCTCAACATGATTTTTACCAGAAAAAGCAAAAAGGCATCCTATTTTTTAGCATATGCTATTTTAAACTAGACATTAGCGTACGCGTTAGATGAACGATATTGGTGATCCAGGTGAGCGATTTTTGAAATTAAATCCTGAATTGATGAAAAATTATAAAATTCGGGCATAATAGATATCTTTCTATTTCCATATCTTCAATTTTTTGTGCTTGTTGCACATGTACGTGAAGAAGTATGATAATCAAGTATAGGACATTATTTTGTTTGTACCGACAAAAGGTCATGCAAAAATCCTAGGGTTACCAAGTTAATTATTTCATTGAACCATAATCATTTGATTATTCCTTTCACTCTGAAATAACATGGAGACGACGGAACATATCAAAATTATCTGATTAAAGAAAGTCCGGCGTGCTCCAGGAGAATGGCTATAAGTAAACCTGTAAGCTTACATGTTTTTCTTAAATCTACTTATAACGTATCTTTAAAATTGAAACAAATTTTGAAAGAAGGTTTCCGATATAAGAAACGTAATTTTTCCATTGTATCTAAAAAGCTCCGGGTTAAATTTAATCATTGGTCTGCGACTATTTCCGAATAAGTTAAGTTCGGAAATATTAGTTTGGAGAAATTAATGCATGCTATTCAACAATTTGATTTTTTCCCAACTCAATATCGAGTTTTTTCAAACATTACAGTTATTTTTTCAGTATGATATAGGATGAAAAATTCTCAAAAATATTGGTTTAATGTTTTTTAAACACTCCGTTTCTTACTAAATTCGACTACATGTTGTTAAGATTGTATTTCATAGCTGGAAACTTGTATTGTACCGACCTTATATTTAATGCTTACAATAGTTAGCATTGTTAAAAAATATCGGGACGCTATCGTCGCCACGAAATCAAGCAAGAATAAGGAATCAAAATAAAATAAAATCCACAATATTGATGATATTGCTTGAATAATGAACGAAAATCTGACAAAATCTATCATGGACAACATGAACCGTCTAAAATATACATCTGAAAATTACCACATTTTGTAGATATATTAAAAGTTCAATTTTGTGAGGCGATTTATACCTCCTTAAATCGTTTATATATCAGAAATTCCCGGTAAAAGCTTAGGATATGTTCAGGGATGGCTACTATATTATTCTCATGGACGATGTCCCAATCCATCATGCCAATAATGTTTTTTCCGACTAATACCAACTTAGAATCAAGTATTCACCTCTCAACTCAAATTTTTAGGTCCGTACGAAGAAGTGATTTCCTAATAAAAAATGTGTTCAGGTGAAATTCGTCAATTAACCGGAACAATTACCTTGTTCTACAGTGATTTTATCCTATGGGGAAATTACGACTGATAACATAAAAAATTATTTCCTGAAATGCGTGAACTGATAAAATATAACGACCGAATCACATCTATTGTTATCATATATTTTTTTTATTCAAAAAAGTTATGTAATTAATCATAAAAAACACAAATCTGGATTGTAATGGTCCAGTGAAATGGTTGATGTAACCAGATGGGCTCAATACTAATCTACGATAGCCGCTAATCTAAGTTTTAATCTTTACGAACGTGTCACAGTTGAAAAGGGTCGTTTCATGAACCAATACACTCTGTGAATTGAAGATTCTTTCTAAATGACGTCAACATAGTGGACTGCAAACGAATAATACGTTATCGAAGTTCGTCAGAAACAGAATATATAGAATTAATCTAAATTATTTTTTATTCTTTAGTTTTTTCGCGAATATAACGTAAAAAATATTAACTGATTTTATTGTCATGGATTTGATAGAATTTGTTGAGAAAAATTCACTCCCTTTATCTCGAAAACCTATAAAATAACAACCAGAACCACAATAAAACCTCTACTTACTTTCTTATATCATACATATTTTTAATAATTATGGTAAAAACATGGATTCCTGATTTGCTGACTAACACAAAATGATTTTCGCGTGATTCCGATTTAGGTGATGATGATAAGTGTCTAATATGTCAATTATGTCCTATTGTAGAGCGGACTTGTTTAACTCCATATCTGTGTTATCAGAAACTGATTAGATACTCCATTATCATCACAAAACATCTAGGATCGTTGATTCAATCAAAATCTTAAAGAATCACAATCGAAAATATATAGAACACACAGCCCGATTCTTGGTATATGTACATATTTCGTTCAATCAAAACTTAGATTAACAGGTCATCTGATACACAAAATAAAATCTTACACATGGTTAATTTTAATTCTTGTGGCTATTAAATTAAAAGGAGTTTATTAAACCAGGTGTTTTATTAGTGGAACTATCATATATCAGATCGAATTTATAACGAAAAACGATACTATAGACAAAATGTGATGAAGTATACTAGGCTTCTTCACTCGTTGAAACTCATTATGATGACGTTATCACGTACGCTTTATATCAATTGCCTAACTAATTGGATAGTATCCTAACACCATATTGTATTAGTCTTTCTAATATTATTGTCTAGATTTAGCTTCTATCAGTTAAAATAACAACACTACTGGATTCTGGAAGTCATTTTTGACTATAATGTACACCAGGCAGTCAACCGGAGGCGCACGCGTGGGCATACACGGTGCTTTTCAATATCGATTCTTTAAAGAATTACTATTAAATCTTTTAACCAAATTCACTTAAACTGTATGGTTTGGTATGTGTAAGAATGATATGATTTATCAAACGTAATCAATGATAATACTCGTTTGGCCTTTACATGACTTATTTCGGATTCATTTAATCTCTTGGTGTTGTTAATGACTTCAGAAACACCCACAAAAATAGTGAATAAAGGCTGATCTGATGAATCTTTTCTTGATAAACATTTTTTAGTTTTAAGCGATAAGATACGAACTCGTCAATCGCCGTCACACTTTTTTGGATGTCACTAGCCAGACTTGTCTTCTTCTCACTGTCATCCATCCTTTACCCATGCGTCAGCCACGACATTCCTGAATGTAACCCAGTAAGTTATTATTCATACTTTTTTTCTGAAAACATTTTTTATATTTTTTGCCACCACTTTCTCAAACCTATGATAAAATAATGTTTTTACCATTTAAACCTGAACATTTCTATGGGCAGACATTAATCAGGAGCAACAGTATCAGGTTTTTCATTAAATATATATCCTAACATATATATTGTGCACCTTAAATATTCATGGTTATACATACGATATTATGGAACTTATGAATGATATTTTCTGCTTATACTGAGGTTATTAGTTGATCAATAGGTCAGAATTATATTATTTGAAAAAATGTGGACAAATAGAGTTTAAATGTACCACAATTCCGTTAGCGATAACCATTAATATTGAAGGTGCGCAATAAATACATTCAGATATCGATTTATTAATTCAAAACCTGGTACTTTGATATCTATCATTCTAGTGTAGTGATTTCAAATCATGTGTGATTCCCCATAGCTGATTCATTTTGCGTTACAAAACTATGGCCAGCTGGTGCTGTCTATAAATTAATAGGTGTGCTGATCATCATTGCCAACCAGTACCTATCTGGCGATGGAAACCATGCATATTTGAGGTAATATAAGACCGTTGTAGCGCATGATTAATCAAAATAAACTAAACGATTCTGGTACCACATTATTGAATAAACTATACCGTTTAAAACTCTTGATTATACCAGGGGTTTTTATTAGAATAAATGACAGCTTTTGACAAAACACGTGTTCTTAAACTCAAAATTGAAAAAGACCGTATTTAAATAGTAAAAAATAGGGTTAATCATCGCAAACAACTAACATTTAATCTGTTGTTGTCTTTTCTGTTGAGGCATTGAAGAAACAAAGGATCATTTTGCATCATTTAATTGGATAGTTTGTTTTAGATGTGTGATCTCATGAAACTTCATTCTCTCTTTACGGATTTTCTGTTTCCTGAAAATCGATATATTCTTCTAATTTCGTATTTTATTTGTGAAAAAATCTCTTTGTAAGGGTTTAGAATTGACTATATTTTGATAGGCATTTCATTTCGAAGTGTTAAAAATCCTCGAGAATATTATGCACTGATTGACGAAAAGGCACTTTGTCCATGAACAACTTCAAGTTTTCTTTCGTCCAATAATTTTCGCCAAAATAAATTAAAGTTTTTTTAAAAATATTGCAATGCAATCCTTTTCCCAGTATGGTTTCATTTGCTGATAACGTTTTCCATTTGCAGCTAATTTATTACTATTTTGAGGATTTAAAAATACATTTTTAAAAGCTGCCATTTATTTTGAAATACGTAATAGTTTCAGAGCGCCCACTTTCTGTATCTTAATAATTCAATCACGTTAATTTATATCGTTAATTTGTTACAATTACTCAATTTTTATCAACTTTGTCCCGTGTTTACAGGGTTAGTGATCGATCTAATTTAATAGGTTGTGGTTATGAGATCAGCTTTATGCGAGATATCATGATATAATGTCATTTTAATTTTGTAAATCCACGACAGAATCTACACAATTTAAATGAGCTCACTACCATTTTTGGGGAATCACCAAAAGTTATGATCGAAAAGTCAGTTAACAAAAATCATTCACAATCTTATACAAATTGTCTGATTTTCAGGCTTTGCTTGAGACTTGATTGGTTTATATTCTGGCATTTAAACCATTTGTAATTAATGAGTATTCTTGAACTCATTCGATGCCAACATCTCTGAGTTGGCGACTAAATTATTCGAGAATGTAGGGATTTATTATCAACAAACAAATCCTTGTTCTTGGTCATTCTGTGGTTCCAAAAAGAAAATAATCTTGAATATTAAGGAATTTCACAAAAAACTGCGTGATGGAAATTTGAAATCATGCAAGCCATCCCTGCATATTCTCAACCATATCTCAACACCTCATTAAATCATGAGGATAGTATGATTAAATACAGAGTTTAATTACATGAAATCTGATAAATATCACACTCTTTCTCCATCGTAATTTGGTATGACCCATGCTATGGCTATTAATTGATGTATCAGGAACTATGTGCGTGTCTGACTGAGGAAACCATATTAATATATTAAAGATAATATACACGGCTGAATTTCCTTTTTTTGTATCCCTTTTGGTCTATGAGATTATTAATTGTCAACGAGATCACAATTCAAAACGTTGGAGACCCATACTCTCGGGTAGTTTTTTTAATCAACGATATTCTTGAAATCATTTCGATCATTGCTTTCTTTTGATAAAAGCAAAAATAACTTTTTGAATCACTTTAAACCATAATCATATGTTCCATTGATTATTCGTAAAATTTTAGACTTTTAATCAGTCAAGAATATTTTAATTTTGTTCATTCCTTTTTGAAATTCTTAGGAATCTCGATTTAATCTACGTTTTTGCTATGAACAGCTCATTCGTTTAAGGAATCCCATGATCATTTCACTCTGTCCAATCTTCATAAACATTTAAAGTTCTGTTTATGGTTGTAACAATATCTTCTAATGTCTTCGATATTGGCTTTTTTCGTTTATATTCCTTGCATATTTTTACTTTTCTGCGTATGTTTCTTCAAGGTTGTCGCGTCTTCGAATTTCCGCAGTCATCTTTAATATAGAAAAGATGACACGCTTGAATTTTTCAAATAAAAAACGTGAACACGATCTTAATAACCATTCCATCCATTACCTTATTAAATAAATGTTTCAAACATGCAAGTTTTGATAATTCCCTACTTTGTCTGGAATATATCTATCGTGATATTCTGACAAAATACACCTCAGTCAAATTACATAAATGTTTATATCCATATGTGTTCGACTCGAAAATTTCAATTTTCAACCAGATAATCAAAAAATTTTGTTGAAAACGTGTTTGTTGATGATACTCCTGAAACAGTAGATCGAAGTTGATTCGGGGAAATAAATATTGTTACGGTTTGTTTTGTATCAAACATCCGTAATTTCCTCATAAAAACCCTGGTTTAAATGGTATATAAGGGATGTTCTCTCTATACGTTGTCAGGTCACAGATCATATTAATTTATCAAACAGCCTAGGTAATGAAAAGTATTTTCATTGATATAATTACAGTGATTTGTTCCATTTAGTTTTTTATCTATCACGAATCTATAAAAACAGTCAGAAAGTCGTTGTGAAATTAATTAAAAGATGGCCCAGAATTTACTAGTTGATTTTATTTTCATCTATTCATGACTAAACACATTTTTAATTAAATGAAAGCCGAATGCGTTGAGAGAATTATAGATGCGTCGGTATCGTTTTATATTGATAAAACTTTAAAACTGATGTATGATTTTCCAAATGAAAATCAACAAAACCACAGCATATTGCGTTTTTTAGAACATTGTTCAATTTTGATGGCCGAAATAGCTCATACACGTTTCCATTATCGATAAGCAAGCATACTTTTTATGTTCAATTCGGAATTGGTCAAATTATAACCGAAATGAGACAACATATTTTTTGACGAGGTTGAACAAAACGCCGTTTATCATGACGTTATCACACATTTGGGATCCGTTTATTTTTCCAGCTTAACTTCTGATATTTTCAAAAGATAATTGTTTTTAATATTAATTTGAGTTATCCAGAATCAAATGTAGACATTTAACCAATTTTATAACTTTCAGCTTGTTCGTAAACTTTTGTACGAAGCTGCCGACAAAATCAAAGAGCATAACCTTCTGAGAGAGCAGCAAGGCATTTATACGCTAATTGAGGATGTATGATATCATCAAATATAAAAGACTGTTTACACATGGATTGTCCTGTGGGCCGAAATCAAAACAAACGATTATGGAGTGAAATACGTATCACTTCCTCCTTTGTTCAAAATGGTGAGAAAACTTGTTGATACGGATAACACTATCCCTCAAACTTATTCTCTCAAACGGGCAGCAAAAATAATTGCCGATTGCATGTTTCTGGAAGGGGTATAATTTAACTAATTTTGAGGTTGAAATCAAAGAACAATCACTGATACCTCGACCAACCTCACGTGGTGTCATTGGTTTTCATGAAGAACCTTTCGTTATTCCAAGAATGGATAGAGATGAAGCATTATATCAAGCATAATATGACATAACTAGTCCAATTAATAATTTCTTTATGCAAAATAAATCAGTTAATTTATTGTCAATTCACTGGCTACATCCTATCAAAATGTTTAGAATCTATTATTTCACATCATTTTTTATGATCCAAATATAAATGAAGCTTAAGATTATGTAAATAATTTTAGTACAGATATTAACATCTACGCGTGTATACTTTATGTAGACCATTGTTTCATCGACTTTTAAGTAATCAAACGCCCTTCGTTTACTAGTCATCGCTGGATATTTTCTGCGAAACTTAATCATCAGCTATTTGAGTACAATAAAGATGATGGTAGGTCAAGGGTATTCTCTTTGATTTTAGGAGTTCGAATTTACTGAAACCACAAATGGCAATCAACAAAAAGACGAATTTGTGACTCTACCAACGTTTCTCTAAATTCTCTTGGCTTGATAGAGTATTATTTGTTTTTAAAAAAATGCGCTCAAAGCCAGTCTAGCCAAACGTTATGACCAATATTGTCAAATTTGTCGAAAAATATGAATCTATCGAATAAATATAAACATCATCAGATTTGAACTTCTCAATTATTAAGAATTTAGGATTGATATTAGTATTTTACAACCACTTGAACATCGCGTTTATGTTCGTTTTCTAGAGTTTCGTCTATATTTAATGAATTCGGTTGTCATACTCTAGAATTCTATCCCAGCCTTGTAAACTCTTATTTATTGATGGGACAAAAAGGACACATTATACATATTTTATTTGGTGTCATATTTTTATGATTCAAAGCTGAATTTAACAATGACGTTGAAAATTGGGTTAAAAAACTTTTTAGATATTATAAACGTCTGAAACCTCGAAATGACAATCATCTTTATCTTTTGATTTTATGATTGGTTGGATTATTTCATATTAATTGTATTTTATCACACTATAACTTTTTATTCGTTTTGAATCAATCAAATTCTAGGAGGTAACGAATCCAAAACTTTTGTCAATTAAATTAAATTGCAGTTAATCATTTTTAATTAAATTTTATACTGTAAAAATACATGTTTTTGGCACGAAAAATCGTTATTCGTAGATGTGAGCAAAGAGGAAAGTAATTTTGACAAGCGCAAATTCTGTCATGTTACTGATATATATTCAAAAATAACGTGTTGAGTAAATAAATACAGTTGAAATCGATTATCCGAATTTTCAGGTTGGAATATCTTTCGGATAAAAATTTAATTATTTAGTTTAATAATGATAAAAATATCCACTTCTTTTCATTTGACAAAGAAATATTTTCTGTAGTCAAGATTTTCAATATCGATAATAATTGCCCTTTTACAAATAAACATTTATCGAATTTAATTTGACATCGAAGATTGGTGAAAGATAGAAACGAGAAAACGTTGAGAATCGTTGATTCTATAAAAAACGGTTCTTCAGGGTAGTATCTGTTAGACATATGGCGTTGTGAAGTCAACAAATCTGGAATCAAAATCCAAATCATAGAATCACTAAAAAGCCAAATTCTAAAACTTTGGTAAAAGTAATGAGGAAGTGATGAAAAAAGAGATAAATTATGATTTGAATCATCAAAGTTATCTATATTTTAAAAACGAAGAAACTGTTGAAACAATATCATGTCCACAAGATTTAAAATAGGAAATGATTCATAATATAATGGTGGATTCTCTTATAATATTGTTTATTGTTAAAACACTCCCATTTAATGGTAAAGAGAACATGACGATTGTTATTTACCAGAACTAATTCGCCTAAAAAGTGTTCGAGATTTACACCATTTTCCGTTCAAAATGGCCAACTTTAAGCTGCAGACATTCAAAGGTTCCGATGTGGTTTTATAAGTAAATTGATATTAATATAGATTCTATATTTTAGAGTTGTGATAATATTCATTTAGATTCAAGAGTGAAATATGTGCTGTCGTTTAACGAGAATTAATTTTGCCTAACCTCAAAGAATCTTGATGAAATTTAATTTTTATAATAACTTCAATGTCGGAACCGTTGAACGTCATCGTCGGACAGTCGGCCATTTTGGACAGAAAATGGTTTAGAATCAACACATCTCTTTTCCAGAATGAAAAAACAAGCTATTACTGAATAGTTTTTCGAAAAATAACTAAATACAATTTTAGTTAATGTTTTCACTTATATTTAATTTTCGTTATCAAAATGGCGTTAAAGTTAAATTACCATTAACTTATGTGCTATCCGAAGTAACCCGGTCCTAACTACTTCAGATAACCGAGTTTCTAAGGTATCATCGTTATACGATCAGTTCAAAAGTATTGACACTTATAGTTAATTTTCACCTTAGATTTTATGAGACATTTAAAATTAAAAGTTTGTTTGAAGAAAAGCGCCTTTATGATTTCGGATTTCAAATAGTGATGCGAACCGATACGTTATTTGATAAACTTTAAATCATACAATGTCTTTTAAATGAGTTTTTCAACCTCGCGCCTTTTGGTATATTAATATCAGAATCAAACTAATGGATTAAACATTGATATCGTCAAGCTAGCATTGGTGTTTCCTTTATTTTATCTTTAATGTCACCCGAGATAAGCTTAAACCAAGTATTTTGGATTTAAAACAAGATCTTAATGAGATAAAAATCCACCATGTGATTAACCATGCTATTATGTCCGTTTCGGTTAAATTTTTTTCCAGCTGAGTAATTTGCGATTTCGTCAAATCATATCTCTTACAAAGATTGATCAAATTGGTTGATGTTTCCACATTAAACACACTTTTTTCATGACTTAAAGAACGATTACCAGAACTGTACTTTTTTTATTTTAAGAATATGAATGATAAATTAAGCTTTCTTATCAACTAATTAGATTCATCATTGTTTCTGAAGATTTATACTGAATGTCTTATGTGTTTTTTTTATCTATCCATCTATGTGATGCGGTTGGACGGTATCGTTCGATATTGAAAGCAATGCTTCGGTAAAAATGTTACATCTTACCAAATGTAATCATGAACAGCAGATTGAGGACCATGCTCTCAATTTTATTTAATATAAAATGCAATTATACTGTTTCAAAAGCTTTAAAATCCAAAAATTTTATTCAAACGTAGTTGATTATATCTTATTTTTTTTCATTTCAAATAAATGTTTTATAACACCGTAGCATTTTCTTGATTTATAGTTTTGTATCGATTTGATTTTGTTTCTTCCAATCGTAGAATCTGTCGAAGTTTATATTAGCTGATCCTTGCTGTAAACATCAAACTCACAAAATATCTTAAACATAACTAAGAAACCATATTGGGTGTCAAATTACTAATAGATGAATAAATTCGAATATACACCATGTACAAAAAATGCCTATATCCGATGATGACATTCAAAGATTCCGACATTGAATTTATTATACATGTAAGAATTATCATAGCTGTTAGACTCAATCAAATCACACTAAACGACTGTACATACCTCTATCATGAATCTGAATGCATATTTTGACGGTCCTAAAAAATAGAATCTTTATAAATTTTAATTTACTTTTTTTAATAAATACAATGTCGGAACATTTGAATTTCGTCATCGGAATGTTTACCTTTTTACACGGAAAACGGTGTATTTGAAAAATTATCGATTTATGACAACCTCATTCAAACCATTTATTTACTGGAGATCTTTACAATCGATTTACTAGAATAGAAAAACAAAGATACTGGTTATGTAAACGCAAACTCATGCATATTTAAGATGAGAGATGTTTCATTTGGTTTATTTCGGAAAATATCGTTTTTATGTACAAAATACCTGAAATTTCTTAAAGGTCGTTTAAATTGATAAATTGAAGTGCACAAAATGATCGAAATAAGAGAAGTATATGATAGCCTTGTATATTCACATATGTCAATAGATGTTATCAGTATGGTTCGTTTTGAAAGGGTTGTTTGGCAGCGAACGAATTCCAAACTAAAATGAATATTTGATTAATTATTCTAAATGATTTTGTGTTTGAATGCCTATTTGTATTCTCTCGTGATTTGATCATATAATTTTTCGATGATTTGCTATGAAAGAGAAAATAGTTGTTTCAAACTTCAATTTTCTTAAAGCTCTACCAAGAGATGTTATGTTGAACATAAACAGCTCAAAATAGAATCAGTCAACGGTCGGCTACCAGACATTATTTAGTGATTATCAGTTTTTATGAGATTGTGTGACCGTGTTACGCAGCAGATTTCATTAACCAGAGGTGGGCACGGTTAAGCAGATTAGGGCCACTTAAGTCCTTCTGGATTAAAAACGCGGGCCGGATTAAATATAACGATTAAATAATAAGCCGTTAATTAATGTTTAATTTTTAATAAAGTTTTTCATTACAACCCAACTAAAATTTCAAAAAAATATAAAACTAAACGTTAAAGATTTATTGAATAGGTTGATCAAGTGCTTGAACAACGAGACTCTATATCGGCATCGATATTACTGATCGACACTCGTATCGAATTTTCTAGGTTTTCATCCGTCAATCTTGTTCGATTTTTTGATTTAATATATTTCATTCGAGAGAAAAACTGTTCACATATATAGGTGCTGCCAAAGAGACTAATTATGTTTCTGGAAAATATGCGTAAATTTTTATATTTTTCTTCGGTCAGACAAAACTTATAAAAATCAATCAAATCGATGTGATTAAATTTTGATTTAATGACCAAATCGGCTTGAAGTTCAATTAACTCCATTTGCAGATGTTCTGGAACACAATT
>JWZT01005480.1:116135-136437 GCA_000827895.1 Thelohanellus kitauei
TGGTTGAGGGAATCTACACGATTCACATCGAGAGCCCTCCGATGGAAACATTTTTAAAATATTTAATAACAATTTTTTTTTAATTTAGTGCTAACGTTATAGCGTCTCCTCGTGAATTTTTGATTGTCCTCCTTGAAGGTCATGCTTGAAAATGCGAAGTTTGTCCTTTTGCGTATTTCTGGACTCCAAATGATGCAACCAGTAAGATGTGAACATTTTAACAGTGAATTTTCGACGTTTTTTGGGAACTTTCGAATTTTAAATAAAGGACCAACGTATTTCGTTTTGCTGGATATTTGATATCTAACAAACAAAATTATTTTGAATCAAACTATTTTCCAACGTTGAAAATAGTAAACCAACAATCATTGATAGGTTTTAATCGATAATTTATTCTATTATCACATTGCGAATTTAACGAATAAATGATCGGTTAAACATTCTATGTATTATTTGCCAGAGCTTGATAACTAATTCAGTAATAAGACAAAGCAAATATCACATATAGATGACCGCTTATTTCTAATTTATATTTAAACCTGTCGTAATTATGTTAACAGCTAACCTATTTTAATATTTACAAAATGTAAAACTATTACAATTTAAATGAACCGCCAAAACTGTCATACGCTTCTTTTTAAATTAATCGATATTTTACATACAGATGGATTTCTGTGAGAATTATCAATAAAAAATTCTGATCAATCATCTCAGGAGGTTATGTAACCAAAAATTAGTCATATTTTTAAGACCATAAGGCAGAAATCATAGAATACTTCTAACTTTGAAAAGAATCATTCTGAATTCCATGTTTTTTAAATTCAAAAATAACAATCGTTTGGGTATTTTCCAAACAGATTTATCAGCTTTTGTGAATTAAAATCCCATCGTCTATTATCTGGTCGTCGATTGACTTTTGTAGGAATGCACTACCTCTGGTTATTCAAAGAAAGTGAACTTGAACATCACATCTGTACTTTGTATACTCTAGCTGTTATTATATGGCTAAGATTTTTTCCACAAATTTTATTTGTGTTTTAGAATGAATTTCATGTATTGGAAAACAGTGTTGGTCTTTCAGTGCGAGGCCATTGATCAATTGGCTGGATAGTTAGATAGGCCAACTTCAAAATATATGAAAAAAATTATTTTCTTTTAGGTCAAGTTATAAATTACCAAGGGAGACGATTTTAGGAGCTAACAACATGCTTTTTATGAGATTTTGAAATTAATTTATTATGGTTCGATGAAAGCTATTTGAATAGGTTTAAAAAAGTGAAGAATTTCCCATCAGAGATCAAATAAGGGTTTTAACAATAATTGAAGATTTTATTTAATCATATCGGTTAATGACTCACCAATTAAAGATGAAAAGTTTATCGATATGTTCAATACACTTGATTCTGGAAAATTTATTCAATTAAGAAAAATGATGGTTGTACCGGCAGTTAGTTTTCGACACCCAATCAACCTTGAAAATCTATATATTGAATGAAGACCACTTATTACCGATCAAGAGAAAAAGATTTGGTAACTGTGTTTTGATTAGATTGTTTCAACAATCTCAGGTTGCAAATAAAAATATAAAATCGTGGAAATTAATCGATGAAAAATGTCTGGTAATTTTCTTAAAATGGTTTCTAAATTTTGATTATATTTGGAGAAACCGGAAAACAAATAATCAGAATTCTATTAACAGATATTCTATTATTTTTGATGAGAAAAACCATTATAAGGAATTAAAATGGGTTTGAATTTTCAAGATGATATAAATGTTTTTACTCAAAAATATTGTCAGACTTAATTAAATAACCGAGTGTTGTATTTAAATCATAATCTTTGCTATAAGGATAAAAATATTAAGTAGCATGAGTTTGGTTTCCCATGTTGCCGGTTATGAATCCATATCTCATAATTATAACATCATACAGCAGGGTTTCATTGAAACCAAACTAAATTGCCACAGTTTCAAGTCTTAAAATAATCCATCAAGGTTTCTACGCGCGTGCTAATGTTATTACATATTTATCAAATTACTAATAAGTTAACTTGAAAGAAAATAGAGATTTTCAGAAACTAATTATTAATCGGATGAATTGTTTTTCACTAGTTTTGGATTGCTTCGCGACAATTCGTATATAAACTCTACATGAATATTGCCGTAGATCCTAAGCTTTCCAAATTTATGTTTTTGGATTATATCTATCTGCCTAATTAAAAATCGAGTATTTACAAGGTTTCAGTTTATCTTCCAGATATTTGTGAAAGGGTCTTAAATAGATAACATCCTTGAATATTTCTGAAAGGATCAAAATGGCAGTTTAATTCGTGGTGAATGAACACAAAATTTTAGATTTCACCAATTTTTTTTATTCATAATAAGTTTTGAATACATCATGATATTTCAGGTATCTGTTAAATTTTTATAAGCTGTATACAAGATTTCTACTAATTAGCGGTACCATTAGATCCTTAATATTTTTTAAATCAAAACATCTATCAACTTTTTATGATAAATATGTAGCAAATTATTGGGGGTTATAGATGTATGTTAAATGAATTTCGTATATAAAATATCTTAAGAAATATTCAAAAATAAATTGACTTGTGTTATACTACGTATTCGTTCAAAAAAACCAACAATTTTTATCCTGAATGATATAATATAAGCTTTTTATTCTAGGACGGCATTGGAATATTCAAGAAATTCGATTTTTGTTACTTGAAATATTTAACATTTAAGAAAGTCTACCAACAATTTAACGAAAACGCGCATGAATTATTATAAATTTGTGATACTCGTGGATTTTTCAATTAAAGAAAGAATTTTTATCATCATAATCTATCATGAATTTTTTAAGCAGTGTTGTTACTGTTCAAAGAAAATATCGAATACGCTTTTTAAAGAGAGCATGTCCAACTAAAATAACAATTTTTGAACTTGTAAGAAAACTTGATAACAATGGAACAGTCATAGATGAGGGAAAAGGAATGAATGGACCAAAGATGAAGGTCTCGAAAAAAGAAAACATTTTTTTGATTCAACAGTAATCCGTAGTCCTATAAAATCTTTGATAGGAGCATCATGGGCCAATAGATGGAAGGATTCGGTGAGAAAGATTACAAGATATTAAACTTCTTTCCATATAATATTCAAACCCATCAACCACTTACAGTATTCACGATGGAAAAAGGGTTTGGATTTTCACACGATTTCCCACTAATTAGATCCTAAAGACCGATGATATTTTGTTTTCAGATGAAGCCCATTTTCAATTAAATAGGTATGTTAACAAACCACGTTGGAGGTCTGAGAAAGTGTTAACCCATAAGTCGTAATTTATGCACCACTCCATCCAAAAAAATTACGGTTTGGTGTGATATCCTCGTATGGTATCATTGGGCCAGTTTTCATTGTACAAGCACTCAATATGTATATAGACATTTTAAAATCTGATTTCTTCAAAAAATTAACCCAATATCCTCAGAATATGTGATTTATGTAAGATAGTGTCTCTCCATATATAACCAAGAATTTTGTTACAATAATAAAAGAAATGTTTGATGGACGAGATATTGCTTTAAAGTTTAAACAATAAAAAACAAAACAACATGGGGATAGTCTGGCTTCCATATTCGCCTGATCTAAACACGTGCTATTTTTTCATCAGGGCTGTATAAAGGGTAGAATTTTTATATCTAACCCTGAACCAATAGTTGAACTCAGGAAATCAATCATCAATGTAAAAAATAACATTTGTATCGAAACATTACAGAAGGTCATTTCAAATTTTACTATCAGAATATTCATGAAAATGAAGGTGTTTACAGAAAATATTTTTAGTTGATAAATATGGAAGGATTGCTTTCTAAATGGAAAAGTGTTTATTAATTTTATCCTAAAATTCTTTTATGCTCAAAATATACACAAAATTCTAAGATACTTATGCACATATTCGCGCTGTATTAAAATTTGTCGTAGTTATGCCCAAGTGTTTTTAAGATTTCTAATAGAAGAATGCATTCTTTCAAAGAATACTCAGTAGAACAGAAGTAAGTTGACCTTTGAATATTTCTCAAAACATTTTAAATAACAAATTAATTTTACAAACATCTATAATTTCCAATAATTTATGATATATTTATCAAAAAATTGATCAATATCTTGATAATAAAAAAAGGTAAGTATTTAAATGGTCGTGCTAATTTGTAGACAACATGTAATTATTTACATCAGAAAAAAATGAATCAAGGGTCAAATCGGTATCTTTTCGCACTTTTATACAAAACCAAGCTTTACAAACGGGAGGAAAGCTGGAAAAGGTATTCCTCAAAGAGAAGAATGCAAGATATTCACAGCATCGCAGATTTGTGGAAGGGGTCAATTTTCAGAACATTGATAATTCATGTCATTGATTTATTTATATGAATAGAAATCCAACAAATTGGAGGTTTGGGTATGTTATCAATGGTCCTTTGTTTTTTGGTTGAAGTGGTCTATTTGGACTTGGTGACCGTGAAGTAAAACAGTGTTTTGCCGTTTATAGCTACTTTGTGGTAGAAGTTTTCACTCGTCAGGAGAAAAACAGAGATCGACTGGTTTATTCGTGATTCTGTAAACCTCTCAGGTAATAAAAATAATGAATACCCTAGTTAAAAGAAGCAGTCTATAAAACATTACATCCTGTCAAATGGGTCGGAAATCTTAAATTATTTTTTGATACTTACTAAGCGACTAGCAGGTAAAACCAACATCTTTAGCTATTATACCAGATTGAATGAAATTCCAAACAAGATAAAGCGGCAAAAAGATCCGATAGAAATATCTTTTTAACACACTATGATATTTTCCATTACATAGACTCATCTAGAATAACCATGAAATGCATGATATACCCGCCCAGTGTCCATAAATATTTCGAGGTCACGGATTCACGAATTTGAGAGTATTAATAGGCATAAACGCCTCTATCCATCAATATGGCGTTTGGATAATCCCTCTAGTTATAGCTGATCGTCGAATATCCTTGGGTTGTGGGTTTCTCTCATAGGGAGAAGTTCATCCAAAACTGCTTGAAACATACAAAGGGACTGTTTTCAATCAATAAATAAAAGTTGTTACACTCACTTCACACACTGTAGACCTAACTCGTTCGTGAGCCAATTTACCGCGATATACAAATGCCCATGCGCACGTTGTTGCATTTTCAAGGTAATTAATGGAGCAAGAGTTAGTGTTCCCTGGCGAGATCGTTGGGAAGACAGACGAATTCAGTCCAGGAGAAAATGTTTACGTGCGAGACCATAATATTTTGGCATCAAGAGTTGGATATGTTGGCTTCATGTCAGATAAAAAGAAAATCATTTCAATTCACCCAGCATCATTATATAATCCAAACGCCACGAAATTTTATGAATCGATCCACATTAATGCACTCGTGATTTGCAAAGTCAAATCCTTCACAGATTTTCAATGCAAGGTGCCAAGTTTTATAGATTTAGGTCGATATTATATGCGTAAATGGAAAACCACTGATTTCTAGTTATCGCGGAGTGATTCATCTCGAAAATATAAGACCAACCTTTGAAAATGAATTCACAAAGGCCTATCATTCTTTCAGGGTTGGAGATTTTGTACTGGGTCGAGTTGTCGGAGTTGTTGACAATCGATCTGCGAGAGAAAGGGTGCTATTCTTAATATCGACCGCTGAACCAGAGTTGGGTGTAATATTGTGTAAAAGTCCATTCGATGCCGATTCCTTTATGATCCCTTTTTCTTGGAAAGAAATGATCTGTCCTGTTACACATAAGAAGGAACTCCGAAAGGTTGCAAAAGTGATTATCAAAGAAGATGAGTAGTTAGTTTACTTTTCTATTTTCAACATATTTCCATTGATCCATTAATTTTTACATATAAAATTTTACCAGCTGATCAGCGATTGTGATAGTTGTTGGTTTAAGTATTCGAGACGTGGAAATCGACAACCTTCGAAAAGATGAAGATTGTATCCGTTCCTCACAAAATCCCTTCTTACAATTGGTTTCAACAATACGCTAATGTTTATTTCACAGACCTAGAATTGACAAACCCACTTGTTCTAAAAGTGGTATATCACTCATTGAAATCACTTAAAATAAATACTAATCAGGGCCAATCGAACAATATGAAATTAAACTGTTAACAAATTGGAATCTTAATTTATTTAACGTCAGTATCCTTCACTGCGACAATCTCATGTAAGAATACAGCCCTAAATGAGAAGAAGATTGGAAGAGTTTTAGGTGATGATAATTTTGAAAATGCATGGCAGCTGGTTGTAGAGGGGCTCTTAACGGTGTGTCAAACCATCGATGGGATCGTTTTACTTTGACAGCGGTACGCAGAGTGGGGAGTTCTACCAAATTAGAGGGATTCGAATACAGTTCTGAAGAAGAGTTGACCCCAGGTGGAGTCGAGCCTGACTTCGCAGATGCTCGTACAGTATTCAAAATAGCAAACATCTCTTTATTGTTTCGAAAATGCGAATATCTATATATCCAACGATCAGGCTGAAACAATGTCAGTGATCACCGTGAAGACAAACGTCGATACTATCTGTTTTTTACGCCAGTTTTGGTAAGATATTTAAGAAATATTTCCTCAAATTTTGATAGCTAGTTAGTCTTAAAAAAACGCATAAATTACCCACCCGCAACAGGCAGATAAATTTAAAAATATTCACATATCCTTTGACATAAAAGTTTAAAAAAGAGTAGAACAAAAACGAATAAAAGAGCCACGACAAGAAATGTTCGTCGATATAATGGAGACCGACAATAATTCGTATACGATGATGGAAGAATTCCTCTGAGATGTTTTTACTAAGACAGCGCAGATCTCAACACGTTTTTAAAATTTCACATTTTGCTGAGAGTACAATATTTTTATCAATTTACATTTTTGGAATTCGATTTCGCCAGTAAAATGTAAAGAGATTAAAACTTGAAAATACATGATTTGAAGAAAATATTGACGAATTTCAATCCTTTGAAGGGATTTTGAAATAATATTTTTACAACCGTATTCACCACAAGATAACCCTATAGATTTACTGCTTTCAAAGTAGAGGAAAATTATCAAAGCAGCATTCCTGCATCCAACTGGGTGGAATTATTGACGAATGTAGACATGGTTTCGATCTGCATTACGCAGGAAAATTGTCCAGGATAGGTACTAGAGACTCCCATATTTATAAAGGTCACTTCAATGGCTTGAATGTTATCGGAACTTTATTAACATTATTTATTTTCAACTAATAACGTGTTTATATTTTTGACCGAAATGGAATTATAAAACGTGTAAATTGAATAGCGACGGAACAAAATAGCCTTATTTTTGATATACATTTTAGTTGGATTGGAATTGCTTGCGCCCTGAAACGGTGTTTAATACACAAACCCACTTTGAACGTGGCGGCTCTGACAGGCGAATTTTTGTAAGGAACTTCTTGGATATACCCCGATACTCACAGGTCAAAAACGGGCCCTCTGTCTCCCTACTCTGCATGAGACTTCTTAATAATGCGTTCTTTCCTCTTCGGAATGCCGCTAATTAGTCATAATTGTTTGATCTAACACCATAAACAACGATTTTCTGATTGATTTTGAATATTGCTGTTTGCAAGAGTTAAAATCTCAGAAGGATAGCTTCTCTTTAATTAAGAGTAACAGTGACCAATTTGAAGATTGTGACTGTCAAACTCTGCATTCAAACCCATAAGAGACTATTGATAAAATCCAGTAATAGAAAGATTGCCAATAATATTACCCATTGTAAACCACATAAATCCTTACTAGAACATACAAAAACAAGTTTTTTATATGTTTTCCGATTTTAGAATAAATGATCATATATTCACATTTTCTACCTAGGTCTTTAAAGGTGTTTAAACCTGCACCGGTACATTATTGAATGAACTTTATGTCCAGGACGATTGCGACATTGTTCACATGCAACTATTCCATTCGATTCCATGTCTTTATTTCGCAGGATATATATTCCGCAATGGCCTTTTTTCATGTTTTTTATGAACATGAAAGCTCAATTTTTCAATTATTAATATTTAATTTTATGAAACGTTCTTCTTGTATTCAATAAATTAAGATTACAATTATAGAAAATATAGTTTTTTGTAATTTATTTATACTTTTAAAAGATTTCTGAATTGTATTCTGAAAAACCTATTTATCATTACAAAAAATCCATTTTTAAATACAAAACCCGGTAGAATTCATATTTTCTTGCTAACTTAGAAGGATAACTGTATAGAAACCATTTAATTTTTATAATCATAGATCTCGTATGTTAATACTCTTTTAAGATATATTGAATTGGAGAAGTATGCAGTTTTCTCTGATTTAATTTGATACTGAAATTTGTTCATGATTAAAAAATTTGAAAACCTTGTTTCATCCACAAACATTTAGTTTTCAGTAAATAAGTTCGAACCTTTTTCATTTTTGACCCTAAGGTTAATATCTCAAAGTACATCCTTGACATTTCCAGAATTCTTTATCTTAAAGTGAACATTCTTGAATCTTCGCATATTAACTAAAATCATCCAATTTACACCATTTGACGTCCAAAAAATTCAATGGAGGACAAACTTCATTTTCGCGCATGACCTTCTAGGAGTAAAATCAAATATTTGCGAGACGTTATAGCGTTCGCATTAAATTAAAATTTAGTTGAGTATAGCACCAAAAATTTTACTATATTTTGCAAAGTATGTACTGGAACCAAACTGATAACACTCCTAAAACATTTATTATGGATGATAGATTTCATTAATCGTCAGTAGTTACAGTATTTCTACAAAATAAAGGCATCGAATCATATTTTTAACAACATACCTCTCCCAACTTAACCCAGTGGAGATTTTACTCAAAATGGGAAACAGTAGTTAAAGGATCTCTCAGTACACAATCCTCAGAAGATACTGGAAGTTCTTACAAGTGCATCAACGGAAATCATCCAAAGTGACTGTGAAAGATGGTTGAGGGAATCTACACGATTCACATCGAGAGCCCTCCGATGGAAACATTTTTAAAATATTTAATAACAATTTTTTTTTAATTTAGTGCTAACGTTATAGCGTCTCCTCGTGAATTTTTGATTGTCCTCCTTGAAGGTCATGCTTGAAAATGCGAAGTTTGTCCTTTTGCGTATTTCTGGACTCCAAATGATGCAACCAGTAAGATGTGAACATTTTAACAGTGAATTTTCGACGTTTTTTGGGAACTTTCGAATTTTAAATAAAGGACCAACGTATTTCGTTTTGCTGGATATTTGATATCTAACAAACAAAATTATTTTGAATCAAACTATTTTCCAACGTTGAAAATAGTAAACCAACAATCATTGATAGGTTTTAATCGATAATTTATTCTATTATCACATTGCGAATTTAACGAATAAATGATCGGTTAAACATTCTATGTATTATTTGCCAGAGCTTGATAACTAATTCAGTAATAAGACAAAGCAAATATCACATATAGATGACCGCTTATTTCTAATTTATATTTAAACCTGTCGTAATTATGTTAACAGCTAACCTATTTTAATATTTACAAAATGTAAAACTATTACAATTTAAATGAACCGCCAAAACTGTCATACGCTTCTTTTTAAATTAATCGATATTTTACATACAGATGGATTTCTGTGAGAATTATCAATAAAAAATTCTGATCAATCATCTCAGGAGGTTATGTAACCAAAAATTAGTCATATTTTTAAGACCATAAGGCAGAAATCATAGAATACTTCTAACTTTGAAAAGAATCATTCTGAATTCCATGTTTTTTAAATTCAAAAATAACAATCGTTTGGGTATTTTCCAAACAGATTTATCAGCTTTTGTGAATTAAAATCCCATCGTCTATTATCTGGTCGTCGATTGACTTTTGTAGGAATGCACTACCTCTGGTTATTCAAAGAAAGTGAACTTGAACATCACATCTGTACTTTGTATACTCTAGCTGTTATTATATGGCTAAGATTTTTTCCACAAATTTTATTTGTGTTTTAGAATGAATTTCATGTATTGGAAAACAGTGTTGGTCTTTCAGTGCGAGGCCATTGATCAATTGGCTGGATAGTTAGATAGGCCAACTTCAAAATATATGAAAAAAATTATTTTCTTTTAGGTCAAGTTATAAATTACCAAGGGAGACGATTTTAGGAGCTAACAACATGCTTTTTATGAGATTTTGAAATTAATTTATTATGGTTCGATGAAAGCTATTTGAATAGGTTTAAAAAAGTGAAGAATTTCCCATCAGAGATCAAATAAGGGTTTTAACAATAATTGAAGATTTTATTTAATCATATCGGTTAATGACTCACCAATTAAAGATGAAAAGTTTATCGATATGTTCAATACACTTGATTCTGGAAAATTTATTCAATTAAGAAAAATGATGGTTGTACCGGCAGTTAGTTTTCGACACCCAATCAACCTTGAAAATCTATATATTGAATGAAGACCACTTATTACCGATCAAGAGAAAAAGATTTGGTAACTGTGTTTTGATTAGATTGTTTCAACAATCTCAGGTTGCAAATAAAAATATAAAATCGTGGAAATTAATCGATGAAAAATGTCTGGTAATTTTCTTAAAATGGTTTCTAAATTTTGATTATATTTGGAGAAACCGGAAAACAAATAATCAGAATTCTATTAACAGATATTCTATTATTTTTGATGAGAAAAACCATTATAAGGAATTAAAATGGGTTTGAATTTTCAAGATGATATAAATGTTTTTACTCAAAAATATTGTCAGACTTAATTAAATAACCGAGTGTTGTATTTAAATCATAATCTTTGCTATAAGGATAAAAATATTAAGTAGCATGAGTTTGGTTTCCCATGTTGCCGGTTATGAATCCATATCTCATAATTATAACATCATACAGCAGGGTTTCATTGAAACCAAACTAAATTGCCACAGTTTCAAGTCTTAAAATAATCCATCAAGGTTTCTACGCGCGTGCTAATGTTATTACATATTTATCAAATTACTAATAAGTTAACTTGAAAGAAAATAGAGATTTTCAGAAACTAATTATTAATCGGATGAATTGTTTTTCACTAGTTTTGGATTGCTTCGCGACAATTCGTATATAAACTCTACATGAATATTGCCGTAGATCCTAAGCTTTCCAAATTTATGTTTTTGGATTATATCTATCTGCCTAATTAAAAATCGAGTATTTACAAGGTTTCAGTTTATCTTCCAGATATTTGTGAAAGGGTCTTAAATAGATAACATCCTTGAATATTTCTGAAAGGATCAAAATGGCAGTTTAATTCGTGGTGAATGAACACAAAATTTTAGATTTCACCAATTTTTTTTATTCATAATAAGTTTTGAATACATCATGATATTTCAGGTATCTGTTAAATTTTTATAAGCTGTATACAAGATTTCTACTAATTAGCGGTACCATTAGATCCTTAATATTTTTTAAATCAAAACATCTATCAACTTTTTATGATAAATATGTAGCAAATTATTGGGGGTTATAGATGTATGTTAAATGAATTTCGTATATAAAATATCTTAAGAAATATTCAAGTGTTATACTACGTATTCGTTCAAAAAAACCAACAATTTTTATCCTGAATGATATAATATAAGCTTTTTATTCTAGGACGGCATTGGAATATTCAAGAAATTCGATTTTTGTTACTTGAAATATTTAACATTTAAGAAAGTCTACCAACAATTTAACGAAAACGCGCATGAATTATTATAAATTTGTGATACTCGTGGATTTTTCAATTAAAGAAAGAATTTTTATCATCATAATCTATCATGAATTTTTTAAGCAGTGTTGTTACTGTTCAAAGAAAATATCGAATACGCTTTTTAAAGAGAGCATGTCCAACTAAAATAACAATTTTTGAACTTGTAAGAAAACTTGATAACAATGGAACAGTCATAGATGAGGGAAAAGGAATGAATGGACCAAAGATGAAGGTCTCGAAAAAAGAAAACATTTTTTTGATTCAACAGTAATCCGTAGTCCTATAAAATCTTTGATAGGAGCATCATGGGCCAATAGATGGAAGGATTCGGTGAGAAAGATTACAAGATATTAAACTTCTTTCCATATAATATTCAAACCCATCAACCACTTACAGTATTCACGATGGAAAAAGGGTTTGGATTTTCACACGATTTCCCACTAATTAGATCCTAAAGACCGATGATATTTTGTTTTCAGATGAAGCCCATTTTCAATTAAATAGGTATGTTAACAAACCACGTTGGAGGTCTGAGAAAGTGTTAACCCATAAGTCGTAATTTATGCACCACTCCATCCAAAAAAATTACGGTTTGGTGTGATATCCTCGTATGGTATCATTGGGCCAGTTTTCATTGTACAAGCACTCAATATGTATATAGACATTTTAAAATCTGATTTCTTCAAAAAATTAACCCAATATCCTCAGAATATGTGATTTATGTAAGATAGTGTCTCTCCATATATAACCAAGAATTTTGTTACAATAATAAAAGAAATGTTTGATGGACGAGATATTGCTTTAAAGTTTAAACAATAAAAAACAAAACAACATGGGGATAGTCTGGCTTCCATATTCGCCTGATCTAAACACGTGCTATTTTTTCATCAGGGCTGTATAAAGGGTAGAATTTTTATATCTAACCCTGAACCAATAGTTGAACTCAGGAAATCAATCATCAATGTAAAAAATAACATTTGTATCGAAACATTACAGAAGGTCATTTCAAATTTTACTATCAGAATATTCATGAAAATGAAGGTGTTTACAGAAAATATTTTTAGTTGATAAATATGGAAGGATTGCTTTCTAAATGGAAAAGTGTTTATTAATTTTATCCTAAAATTCTTTTATGCTCAAAATATACACAAAATTCTAAGATACTTATGCACATATTCGCGCTGTATTAAAATTTGTCGTAGTTATGCCCAAGTGTTTTTAAGATTTCTAATAGAAGAATGCAAATTTTGTAAATATTCAAATACAACCCAAAAATAAAAAGCTCGTATTAGATCATTCAGGATGAATATTGCAGATTCTTTCAAAGAATACTCAGTAGAACAGAAGTAAGTTGACCTTTGAATATTTCTCAAAACATTTTAAATAACAAATTAATTTTACAAACATCTATAATTTCCAATAATTTATGATATATTTATCAAAAAATTGATCAATATCTTGATAATAAAAAAAGGTAAGTATTTAAATGGTCGTGCTAATTTGTAGACAACATGTAATTATTTACATCAGAAAAAAATGAATCAAGGGTCAAATCGGTATCTTTTCGCACTTTTATACAAACCCAAGCTTTACAAACGGGAGGAAAGCTGGAAAAGGTATTCCTCAAAGAGAAGAATGCAAGATATTCACAGCATCGCAGATTTGTGGAAGGGGTCAATTTTCAGAACATTGATAATTCATGTCATTGATTTATTTATATGAATAGAAATCCAACAAATTGGAGGTTTGGGTATGTTATCAATGGTCCTTTGTTTTTTGGTTGAAGTGGTCTATTTGGACTTGGTGACCGTGAAGTAAAACAGTGTTTTGCCGTTTATAGCTACTTTGTGGTAGAAGTTTTCACTCGTCAGGAGAAAAACAGAGATCGACTGGTTTATTCGTGATTCTGTAAACCTCTCAGGTAATAAAAATAATGAATACCCTAGTTAAAAGAAGCAGTCTATAAAACATTACATCCTGTCAAATGGGTCGGAAATCTTAAATTATTTTTTGATACTTACTAAGCGACTAGCAGGTAAAACCAACATCTTTAGCTATTATACCAGATTGAATGAAATTCCAAACAAGATAAAGCGGCAAAAAGATCCGATAGAAATATCTTTTTAACACACTATGATATTTTCCATTACATAGACTCATCTAGAATAACCATGAAATGCATGATATACCCGCCCAGTGTCCATAAATATTTCGAGGTCACGGATTCACGAATTTGAGAGTATTAATAGGCATAAACGCCTCTATCCATCAATATGGCGTTTGGATAATCCCTCTAGTTATAGCTGATCGTCGAATATCCTTGGGTTGTGGGTTTCTCTCATAGGGAGAAGTTCATCCAAAACTGCTTGAAACATACAAAGGGACTGTTTTCAATCAATAAATAAAAGTTGTTACACTCACTTCACACACTGTAGACCTAACTCGTTCGTGAGCCAATTTACCGCGATATACAAATGCCCATGCGCACGTTGTTGCATTTTCAAGGTAATTAATGGAGCAAGAGTTAGTGTTCCCTGGCGAGATCGTTGGGAAGACAGACGAATTCAGTCCAGGAGAAAATGTTTACGTGCGAGACCATAATATTTTGGCATCAAGAGTTGGATATGTTGGCTTCATGTCAGATAAAAAGAAAATCATTTCAATTCACCCAGCATCATTATATAATCCAAACGCCACGAAATTTTATGAATCGATCCACATTAATGCACTCGTGATTTGCAAAGTCAAATCCTTCACAGATTTTCAATGCAAGGTGCCAAGTTTTATAGATTTAGGTCGATATTATATGCGTAAATGGAAAACCACTGATTTCTAGTTATCGCGGAGTGATTCATCTCGAAAATATAAGACCAACCTTTGAAAATGAATTCACAAAGGCCTATCATTCTTTCAGGGTTGGAGATTTTGTACTGGGTCGAGTTGTCGGAGTTGTTGACAATCGATCTGCGAGAGAAAGGGTGCTATTCTTAATATCGACCGCTGAACCAGAGTTGGGGGTAATATTGTGTAAAAGTCCATTCGATGCCGATTCCTTTATGATCCCTTTTTCTTGGAAAGAAATGATCTGTCCTGTTACACATAAGAAGGAACTCCGAAAGGTTGCAAAAGTGATTATCAAAGAAGATGAGTAGTTAGTTTACTTTTCTATTTTCAACATATTTCCATTGATCCATTAATTTTTACATATAAAATTTTACCAGCTGATCAGCGATTGTGATAGTTGTTGGTTTAAGTATTCGAGACGTGGAAATCGACAACCTTCGAAAAGATGAAGATTGTATCCGTTCCTCACAAAATCCCTTCTTACAATTGGTTTCAACAATACGCTAATGTTTATTTCACAGACCTAGAATTGACAAACCCACTTGTTCTAAAAGTGGTATATCACTCATTGAAATCACTTAAAATAAATACTAATCAGGGCCAATCGAACAATATGAAATTAAACTGTTAACAAATTGGAATCTTAATTTATTTAACGTCAGTATCCTTCACTGCGACAATCTCATGTAAGAATACAGCCCTAAATGAGAAGAAGATTGGAAGAGTTTTAGGTGATGATAATTTTGAAAATGCATGGCAGCTGGTTGTAGAGGGGCTCTTAACGGTGTGTCAAACCATCGATGGGATCGTTTTACTTTGACAGCGGTACGCAGAGTGGGGAGTTCTACCAAATTAGAGGGATTCGAATACAGTTCTGAAGAAGAGTTGACCCCAGGTGGAGTCGAGCCTGACTTCGCAGATGCTCGTACAGTATTCAAAATAGCAAACATCTCTTTATTGTTTCGAAAATGCGAATATCTATATATCCAACGATCAGGCTGAAACAATGTCAGTGATCACCGTGAAGACAAACGTCGATACTATCTGTTTTTTACGCCAGTTTTGGTAAGATATTTAAGAAATATTTCCTCAAATTTTGATAGCTAGTTAGTCTTAAAAAAACGCATAAATTACCCACCCGCAACAGGCAGATAAATTTAAAAATATTCACATATCCTTTGACATAAAAGTTTAAAAAAGAGTAGAACAAAAACGAATAAAAGAGCCACGACAAGAAATGTTCGTCGATATAATGGAGACCGACAATAATTCGTATACGATGATGGAAGAATTCCTCTGAGATGTTTTTACTAAGACAGCGCAGATCTCAACACGTTTTTAAAATTTCACATTTTGCTGAGAGTACAATATTTTTATCAATTTACATTTTTGGAATTCGATTTCGCCAGTAAAATGTAAAGAGATTAAAACTTGAAAATACATGATTTGAAGAAAATATTGACGAATTTCAATCCTTTGAAGGGATTTTGAAATAATATTTTTACAACCGTATTCACCACAAGATAACCCTATAGATTTACTGCTTTCAAAGTAGAGGAAAATTATCAAAGCAGCATTCCTGCATCCAACTGGGTGGAATTATTGACGAATGTAGACATGGTTTCGATCTGCATTACGCAGGAAAATTGTCCAGGATAGGTACTAGAGACTCCCATATTTATAAAGGTCACTTCAATGGCTTGAATGTTATCGGAACTTTATTAACATTATTTATTTTCAACTAATAACGTGTTTATATTTTTGACCGAAATGGAATTATAAAACGTGTAAATTGAATAGCGACGGAACAAAATAGCCTTATTTTTGATATACATTTTAGTTGGATTGGAATTGCTTGCGCCCTGAAACGGTGTTTAATACACAAACCCACTTTGAACGTGGCGGCTCTGACAGGCGAATTTTTGTAAGGAACTTCTTGGATATACCCCGATACTCACAGGTCAAAAACGGGCCCTCTGTCTCCCTACTCTGCATGAGACTTCTTAATAATGCGTTCTTTCCTCTTCGGAATGCCGCTAATTAGTCATAATTGTTTGATCTAACACCATAAACAACGATTTTCTGATTGATTTTGAATATTGCTGTTTGCAAGAGTTAAAATCTCAGAAGGATAGCTTCTCTTTAATTAAGAGTAACAGTGACCAATTTGAAGATTGTGACTGTCAAACTCTGCATTCAAACCCATAAGAGACTATTGATAAAATCCAGTAATAGAAAGATTGCCAATAATATTACCCATTGTAAACCACATAAATCCTTACTAGAACATACAAAAACAAGTTTTTTATATGTTTTCCGATTTTAGAATAAATGATCATATATTCACATTTTCTACCTAGGTCTTTAAAGGTGTTTAAACCTGCACCGGTACATTATTGAATGAACTTTATGTCCAGGACGATTGCGACATTGTTCACATGCAACTATTCCATTCGATTCCATGTCTTTATTTCGCAGGATATATATTCCGCAATGGCCTTTTTTCATGTTTTTTATGAACATGAAAGCTCAATTTTTCAATTATTAATATTTAATTTGATTTTCTATGAGAATATCTGATTTTTACCATATTCCTATAGCAGCCATTTGTATATGGTTTAGTGCCGTTTATAAAAAATTACTGTATACATAGTAAATTTTTATCAGCTTTCACATTCCAAGGACTGTTATTCATGTGTGAATTTTAAAATTTCTTGTTTCAGAAATCCTTCGAAATCACAGACTCACGTAATTTGAAAATTTAAATTATTTTATCCTTGGAAACACAAAGATAAAAACAAATTCACGAGAATAGTGAATAATTCAGCACAATTAAAAGAATGTAAGAAGCTCTGATATAGGCATAATCTATTTCTTCAGTAACCGAATTTTGCCTGCAGGCAGCTCAAACCTAGATCAGATAAATTGATGCAAACAGATGTAAACCCAAGTACAAAGAACTGAATACACGCCAAACACCCTTGGAATTTAAGAGAAAGCTGTAGGATTATTTAATCAGAATGTAATTAGTTTACGGGTTTTGAAGAAACTGTTTAGTATTTCCCACGTAGTCCAAAAAATAGACGGGAATTTAGTCTCCTGGCCCATCAATTGAATTTTGATCTCTTGTATTCATCATTCTATAAATATAAAAAAGTGAATTCAGATGCCTGAAAATTTTCTGACGAAAGCTCTCTATCAACTCTTAACTTATTTTCTGTTAATTTGACTTCGAAGGAATTATCAAATTACATATGTTAAACGTTCATTGAATTTATTTTATATGCTAAGAAATCTTTTAACAACGACGCTAAACCAAATAAAATACGCTGCTATTGGAATAAAGTAAAAATTAGGTATTATCATAAAACATCTAATCAAACAAGCCAAAAATTGAGCTTTCGTGTTCACAAAAAACATGAAAAATAGACCATTTCGAACCCGATGTCCTGCGAAATAGATGCTCTGCGAATTCGTGTTTTTGCGAAACAAATGCTTGTTACCAATCAATTCAGGGTGGCATCCCGTCTAGGCACCTATCTGTTCTCACAGATCAGAGAAATGTAAGGCTCTCACTTTCTAAAGATTTCCTCCCCCATGCCCCTGCCCTTAAGGGGCTACGGCATCAAAGCGGTACTCTCTCGCTAAAAATCATCTCTTCACAAAATCGCCCTTGGGTAGGGGAGATTGCTACGAGTTCGTTGCCTGTTTCCGACATCACAAAAAACATCGTTTCAACCATCTGTTTGGAGAAATTCTCGGAATATTGGAATCGATGGGTGTTAGCGTGGGTAATGAGAGGCGGTTTAGAAATTCAGGATGCATAATCACGCAGAATGGATAAAAGATTGCCGGAATACATCAACTCGCTATTTATTAAATATTTTAAATGCCACAATGATCATATGAATTTGTAATCCGTGGTATTGAAAGTACTTTGTAAATTCGGTATGTACAATAATTATCTTCCATTTCGAGTTTAATATATTTGATTTTACAGATAAAATTAGAAGATTTGTATTTTACAATTCAAAAAAAACATTTTGTTGGAAAGCTTAAGCCAGTGGACCAAACACGTTTAACGTTGGTTAAATTAATCCAATACAAATTTTTGATGCTAGAATACAAATGGTGGTAAAAATTGATGCTTGTTTTGTTCATAAATCACAGTAGGAAAATGTGTAACCAGGTTTCGTAGAATAAAAATTGTCTACGCCATCTTGAAGCATTCAGTTGTGTTTTATGGTGAAAGAAATCGAGACTGATATCTAATAAATAAGAACCAGTTTGGTTTCCTATATCTAAATCTATTTTAGTTTATTAAATTTATCGGATCTACACATCATCATGGTAAATAATAATCAAGGATTATAAAAAATATAGGTTTTTATTTCCTCGATCATTAAATTTTCCTTAGTTCCTGAATTTCGAAATTATAGTGGCTGCATATTTACATCTTGAAAAGGGTTAACATGACGAATATCCCCATTCTCCGACTTGGTTTGTGTGCCAGTATATTCTTTTCATGAATTCAGATTTTTGGAGTTCTTCAGCCCAATCGTAGTCGCTTCAATGCCTCTCATCTAAAATTTTAACACCTGTCTTCTCTATTATTGATTGTTAGACAGTGTTTAATTCTTGGGATTACATAGCACAAAGACAAGTGGTTTCCAATTAGTCCTTCTGAATTCATTGGTGGTATAAACACAAAATTCTTTTAAGATTATTTAGACTCGGGTTGTGGATGCTGTATTGGCTGTTTTGATCTTGATCGAAATGAACAGTTTAAATATTTTCATGTTTTTGATTTGATAATTTAATTATAGGTGACTATAAAAGTCGTTCCATAAATCTATAGCCGTTAGTATAAGCTGTGATCGCCAGAAAATATGAATGTAGGATCGAAGTGACAAGGATATTTCCGATGAAAGTGGGCATTCAAGGAACTAACCTATTGGCGTTCTTCAACAAAAAGATAATAACTCAAAACATCACCAATCGAATTGTTAGGGACTGATATTTACAAAGGTGTTTTTTAGTCAATTGATAAATTTGAGTCTCTTGGGTCAATCTAAGGCACATGTTCCCAAACCCTTTCCCGCGGGGCTCCAAATTTTTTGAATTTATTTAAAAGAATTTAAAAAAGATTAAATTTAAGCACATCTTCAATATGGGTTTATCTAAATCTGTTGTGGTTTAAATTCCTTTATTATCTATTTCTAAAAACAATTGCACAATAAAAATTGCCTAGTTTCTACCATCTTCTAAATATAAAATATCCCACGACTCAATTTCATCGTATGATACAACTGTTTAGGTGTCAGAACTAAAGGTAATTTTGTGGTAAAATAGCATTTTCATATTCGAATATACATTTTATACATCAAAACACCATCAATAATAACAAAAAAATGAAAATAGTAATGAAGCGAAAAGGTGACGATCTTATTTGTCGTGAATTCAAATCAGATTGGACTGATAAGTTTATGTTTGTCCGAACTCATGGAAAACCTGTTTGTTTGATACGCGGATTTTTTGTTTCACATACAATAAACTATAGTTGTGCTCACTATTTCACGGGAAAACATTCATAACTAAATGTCAAATACCCAATTAATTCGGATTCACGGAAAGGGTTTCGACATAAAAAATAAGGTGCT
>JWZT01005480.1:146541-168450 GCA_000827895.1 Thelohanellus kitauei
GAGGTTCTACAGAAGGTTCAGCTTAAACCCATCCCCCATAGCCTGATTTTATCCATTCCCGCTCCCAACATATTCACCCAAAAGAAAATTTACATTATTTACGAAAAGTCTTGCATGAAAATATTCGAAAATGAACATCGCGGCAAAGAAATTTTTACTTATAGTGTGAATAAATTAACACAGGCATAACAATTTTCTATAACTTCATTGTTCAAGAACTGGTCAATTTGTCTTCTTATGATGGAAGTAGCCGATGCAATCTCTAGGTGTCACCTGATAAAACCCAGTATTTACTTTACTAATGAATTCACGAATTTCCTATGATATGTCCTGATTCATCAATTTTTCTTCAAATTATGCGAAACGGAAAAAATGCAGGTTTAGTTAGTATGGAAAGGCCTCATATAATACTTTATATAATTTTATTAAAAATTATATTTATACTTCTACTGTGAGGTTTAGAATGAGACGTGTATGATTTCTGATGAAAACCCTGTATCAAAATAAATTTTAAAAATGTTTTGATTTAAAAGATATTAAAGATTTACATGGTAGTGCTAAGCAGTAGACACATTGTATAAATATAAACTTCCATGTTCCTATAAAATCACACCAAAACCATCTGTCAATGTAATCAACTGAATCCGACAAAATACTGTCAAAAATTTCCTGATTCGTAAAAATAAGTCCTCTGATAAAGAATTAATGATTAACAGTAAAGCGCGTTGGGTTTTACCCCAGAATTCAAACTTTTCGTTGATAAGCATACCCATAACCCGTGTTAATCTTTCTTAACAGGACCGATTTAGTTTGACACTCATATATTTTCTGCTCTAAGGGTATTTACCCTTCCATTTTCAGCCAAAAATAACTATCGGCTGTTAATATTTATCTGCTTCCCTGATTATTTGGACCAAGTCCCATAATAGTTGAGGCGCTCATTAATTTATAGATTATCACAATTAGTAAAAAATAGGTCTGATTTCCTCGTGATGATTCACGAATTCACAATACTAAGATCTTGTTGTTCGTTCACATAGTCTTAAATATTTATAAGATATAATATTTTAGGCATGGTCAGTTGTCAATTTCCATATAATTTATCAAAATTTTCTTTAGTTCTAATCGTTGATTTAGAATTACGTCATGGGAATAATGTCGACTTCGATTAAGTGAACAGTCTCGAAACCGGACAACAAATAGGATTTAACTTGAGTGTGCAGATATCCGAAGTCAAAATACACAGGCACGTTGAAGCTGGACCGAAACGTTTTTTAATCGCAGTTGACTGTAGATGAAGCTTTGTTTAGTGCATTTTCCGCCATTAAATATCAAAATTAATCATTGGACTTGGCAATCTAAATACAGAAGAAGTCATCTAGTGATTATTGTTTGAAACTTTTTGGCGCAACATTCTAAGAATCTATCATGTGGACGAACCATTAGGAATCAGACAAATTGTTTCTAAATTGAAATGTATAAATTAAACTTATTTTCCCATCATTTCATACATTATGTAAAAGGAGGATCGAACTATAAACTGGACAAATAATTTTCTGAGATGTGATGCTCCTGGACTCCCAAATGAAGATTTATGAACATTACAGCTCATGTTACGATAACATCGGATTTTGAGAAATTGAAAACGGTTCTGTTATCAAAAATCTATGTTATAACATTTGTACATAATACCACGAAACGTTCCACCGTAACAAAGAACCAGACAGAACAGTAATTAGAACCCTGGTTTGGTAAGAGTTTCGATATATGAGATCTATTGATAGGAGGGAAGATGTATGCATATTATCAGAGAATAGACTCTGACAGTAGTATATATATTCGGGTCCAATAATTCTCTTTAAACCAAAAAATGAATGATGGGAATAATAGTTTTAGGTTAACACTTTCAGGTTATTCATATCAGTGAAGAATGATTTGAAATATAATTGTTCATAGATGTCAACAATAATTTCGATTGAGCTTCGGCTTTCATTGAAAAATATTTATAATAAATTGACTGGACGCGGTATGAAATCTGTATTCATAGGAAAGTAGATATGTCACGTATTTGGTTTCACTTACTATTTTTCGCAAGTATCCTAAATCTGATTCTTTAGTCGTTGAATCAGCTCCAGCATTCCAAGATGGAGGTGCTTACTACCATTCGTGGCAAAACAAATTTTTTAACAAACCTGCGCCTCAGGAGAATTCAGCTATGATGCAAAGAAGCTTTTTAAGTCACCCCAACGATGGTCAACAATTTGCTGCAATGTTTCGCGAGTACATGAAGTGGAACAAATACTTCGACTTCTTGAAATACTTCTCCAAGCCAAGATACGACATGTCCGTCAATCCGACGTACCTCGAATCGATAGTTGTTTGATTATTTTAACTCTCAAGAATAAAAGATCAGCCGAAAACGAACCAATTGACTCTGGTTTGGAAAAGAGCAGCCTCGAAAGTAAGCATAACCTAATAATTTAGAAAGCAAGAAAAGCGAAGTTTCAAGCAGAGGTTTTATTGTGTTTAATGAAGCAAAAATGAACAACGCGGCAAGAAAACGAAACGTGTACCTTGATTCTGTGAGCGGAGACATTTACTGTATTTGTTCATCTAATGAAGCTGGAGTAAGTTCAATCACAAGCAAACAAAACGTGATTTTTAAACATTGAAATGGTTAACAAAAATAAACTGCAAAAAACTCCAAATTAATACTAGTTAGCATTATCGTATGAATGATATATGTTATGAATCTCATATGTATATTTTCTTACTAGTTTGATGGCCGTAATTGGAAAAATACTACAATAATAACCGAAGATATCATCAATGGCCTTGATGCACATAAATCAAAGAAATATTGTGAAATAGTGCTTATAAGCGTAACTTATTTCATAAAACCTTCTTCTGTTTACATGTACGGAATGATGTAAACGAAGTTAGACAAATCTTTCATCAAAGGACTAAAAAGGGGAGTACAGATCACCAAAGTTGGTTATCCATCGATGGAAAGATTTATTTCACTGTTGAAAAAAAATCATTTGTTTCTATTTGTCCTTTATTTTGAGCCAGAGAAACTTGACTTTTCTTCTTAATTGTTTCAGGTGGCATTTACAGGTATTTATAAAAAACATGTTCTTGAAATGAATGTTGTTTTTGTTACTTTTAAAATGTCCGAAATCGTCACGAAACTGTATACGTTCTTGTAAGCTTGAAGTCATCGAATGAAATATATTTCTGATAATTGAAATAGTTATTTTGCATTCAGATTTTACTTAGTGCCCTGGAGTATCTTGAAGGGAGGTCTGTCAGTAAAACGAACTTCGAAATCAGTGTATTTACCAACTCGAACCTTTTCTAATTTCTACTATAACAGAATACACTTAAATCTGTTTAAAGAAATTAATCATAGCCATTATTCTAACAATGTGAATACAATCAACTCATAACGCTTATAGGCCTTAAGATTTTCGATCTAATAACTGGGAATCAGACTTTCCCGTTTAGAGGATCTAACATATTCTGACTTATATATATATATGGGGGCCTTCGTTGCAGTCTAGCAGTAGCATTAATCAAATGGCGAGCCAAAAACCCCTATACGTCCATTTCAGTGTTTTACTCTAGGATCCTTGTAACCAAGGCTCTAAATAGCTTTGACTAGAGATTAAGTATTCCTTTGCGTTTACTTTGCCCCAAACTAGATAGAAACGAAGTTGCAAAACCAATCCAATCAATTTTATTAATTTTAAATTGCCAGATAGATATGCATAAAATTTTGATAGTGATTTTTCAAACCATAGGATGGAGGCATATGATGTAGGTCTCACCATTTATTGATCGAGATGTGTACCATGTCCAAAATGATTCTCATTTTCATTTAAGATTGCTCTAAGATGAATTCATCGTTCCAGAAATATCGGACCAGTTTGTACAGTAACAAGATTGAAAACAACATTTCCACGATAAAAAGGTATCAACTAAAAATGTTGAAATCGATAAGGATAATTCGTTGAATTGAATATAATCTTATGAGTTCATTTATCAAAAAAATAATCTCCAAGCGTTTATATGAATTACCATATTACAATGCAGTGCCTTTGAACAATAAACTGTTGTTTAATACGATACAATAATCGGACGCCTGCTGATTTAGATTCGGCCGATTATAGTTGACGCGCTACAATATATCAATGACATTTTCAAATAATTGATGGGAGATAAATCCAAGTAATACTCAGAAACAATTGAATAAATAAATCCGAGACAGGGTTTTCTGTGAAATTATATTTCATCATTGGAAAAGTCTAGGTTAGTTATTCCGTGATATTCGCCAAAACCACACAAATATAATGGATGAGTTATTATATATTCCAAATCTCTTCACAATTAATTATTGTTATAATTGGACTGTAATTTCAGTGAGTACCGTTTCATGAATCTGGTTTTTTATTTGATAATTTACGATTTCAAATAAAAGCGCTAATCTCTTTACAACTCTAGATGAATACTAAAAGAATCTGGTATGGGATCCTAATTATTCCTTGACTGTTTTCTCAGGTGTAATAAACATTTTTTCAGAAGTTGACACTTATTATTTGGTTGGTTTAATCTGCAGAACTCATTTCATTTTTAAAAATTGTCAAGTTATTTTTGTGCTCTACTTACAAAAAATCACCATCTGGCGTTGAGAAAACGTTGAAACGCGACTTGTTTTTGATGTTGATCGTTGTCACAAATGATAAGAAGATAAACTTATGTAATCTGTATGATTATAAACAGAATATTTTGGAAACGTTTTAAAATTTGGTATTTCTAAACTTTCTTCGAAGTGCTAAAATTATGAGAAAAATATTGGTTGGTATAAGAAGCCATAAATTTCTCATCGCATCAGCATTTGATTCAATATGAATTTCTGAATCCGATTCCATCAATAAGATAAAAAAAATAAGAAAATACCAGGGAATTAGGGGTTCAGGTGATACTTCCAATAAATTGCCGATAAATTCGTGATCAAATTGCATTCATACATGTTTTGTGTTATGAATCACCTTACAACTTTTTCAATTTAGTTTAAGAGTCCAATGCTTTTGTCGTAAAAACAATAGTACGAAGGATCTCTAGCTTTCTTCCGAGCGAATTAATATGTTTTTTGTATCGTGGGCTTCGAGGAGGGAGAAATATCGGGGTGATTATTTCGCCATGATAATCTTGATAATCTGGCGCTGTCATAAATACTGACTAGTGGAAGCAGCCCTAGTAGGAGTTCTCCCTTGAAATCGACTTTAGTTGTTGAACCTGGCGCGCCTCGAAATATCTCAAGGTCCGCTCGTAGACCTATCTACGAACTTTAAAACTTAGAGAGTGCCGGGGTAAGAAAAAATATTTTTAACATGCAAATTCCGTAATAATGATCAGGATTATGCTGTTTTTTCGAATTTTTAGTATTCATAAGGTTTGAAAGATTTTGACTGAACAATATATGAGCCGCTTTGCATTCAAAATATATTTATTGCGTTGGAATCGCAATCGATTCACAATAACAAAAGAGCTAAATAAATTTGAATAGTAATGTTATTCAGGTGGTATGATGGATATTTACCTAAATATAGGAGCTTCTAGCTTTTATTTGATCGATATGAATATCATGGAATCAGTTTTTACGTAGTATCTCAGTTTTAATCTCCACAAATATTTTTTTGCATGATTGAACATATTGTGTTCAAATGTGGTTGTATATCAACACGTTTTAATCCACATCTTTGATAACGTGGTACTGCACGGTTGGACCAAATATGAATGATGATCTGAGTAGTCTTCCACCATGGGTTATAAGTCGATTTTTCCAATAATCACCATCCGTTCCTAGCGGTTGTAAATAATAAAAAAAGTCGGCATCGATTCGAGTTGAGCAGTGATCAAATAATGAAAGATTTAAATACCGCTCATCATAAAAAATTAATTAAAGTAAATTCTCCATTTCAAGTTGAATCTTTGTTCTTTTACATTCACAGTATGATTACATCCGATCAACAATTGTTTGGCTTACAGAAGAGAGTATTATATAAAAAGACTGGTTATTGATGAAAATATCCACTGGAACACACATCTCTGCTTTTTGGAAGTGAATTGATACATGGAATAAATAATGATGGAGATATTCTATCCACACAAAATATTCATATGATTATATAAAAAAACATTAAATGGATGGTCAAAGCAATAATCCATTCGACATTCCATCTTTTTCGATCTCACGGAGCCATAAAAACATCGGCAGATCTTAATATTAAATCTGGTGTTTTTGGATCGATGGTAAATAGAAAAGTGATTCTTTTTGTCCCATTTAAATGAGATTTAATCAATTTTAATTCGATTATGCAAATGGCTGTAGAATAGAGCTTGAACATGGAGATTAAACGGGGTGAAATTAATCTTCATGTAGAACACGATCGTTTACATGTAATCTGGGTCATAGGGGTGTTCCAAAGACTGTCGTAATAGGTTGACTGAATTTTTTCACGAGATGGGTATGACGTTGTAAGTAAAACATAAGTAGTGAGTCCTGAATCGGGTCTTTTGTCAAAAACGTAGATATATCTGATTTTATTGTTGAATATGATGTAATGATCAGAATTTTGAAATCTATAAATTTCAATAATTATCGATATTGGCTGATTGTCTCCATAGTTCAAAACTAGCATTTCTTAGTCTCCTCTATTATCCAGATCCACCATATTTCATCGTTCACAACTTCGTTTGGATGCCTAAACCATTCTGCGGTTGATAACAGATTTTAAGGTTTGTATAATTCTAAAAATATCAGCTGAGGATTCCTCCAAAGAACAACGATGATAAAAGTGATTTGGTCCAAATAGCAGTTGAGAAAGACAAGGGTTCAAAATACACTGGCGGACCTGGTTAATTTTGAGATTTCTGTGATAATCCTGTGTACTAAATATATCATAGAAGGGGAGCCGTGGAAAAATAAAAAGTTTCGTGGCACATTCTATATCGCTATTTCTGATTTTCATGCTAAAACGATTATTTATGACAAACATTGTTCACGTGGCATAAATTCGTATACAGCTCAAAACATACGATGGATTAGAACACAAGAATACCAACATGATGAGTAATTTATAATTAAATGAGCCATTCTATAGTTAATGTATGGTACCCATACCTCTCCACAAGCGTCGCATCTATTATTAGAATACACGATGGGCTTTGATATATGAATACTTGATTGTGGGTTCGAGTCAATTACGAGTAGAATAAGAGTAATTTTAGAGGAACTGATTTTAATGGCCTTTGTTTTTGGAGTTTATATACACAGATTTGTGGTAAGTCACGGATCTTCTATCTCAGGTCCATTAAATGTCGTACAGGAATGGTCTAATATCCATGAGACAATAAACTTCGAAAGCTTGGATCCTACAACTTCAGAATTATGTGGTCATTTTCAAATATTCTTTTAATGAGAAGGCCTGTTTAACCTCATTTTATAGTCACCTATTCTCGCATCCAACTTACGTAAATGACTGGAAGTGGTGAGATAAAATCATCAGTCAATCATTTATTCTAGTTTAAAAATCATCGCTTTCAATTTATATACTGGTATTGTGCTAAAATATATGTAAATAACAAGGATTAAACGTAAAATATTTGACTTTCGGGAGTTCATTGACCACGACTAAATCACATAAGATTCGATTAAACAGGCTGACGTAGTGAACAAACACAGCCTTTAATCTATACATACCTATATTATAGGGATTCGAAACAACATACAGATTTTGAGTGGAATTACACAAGCGGTCATTACAAATTCGCCATTTCGTAACGATCCTTGGTTTCTAACTGAGTGTATGGTTTTAAGATCCGTTGAAAGCTATTAATTAGGTTAACATCTTGAAATATTTCTGAGAAAAGGAAATTTGCGAAAATACCCGAATTGTGATCGGATTATCAAAACATTTTTAATCTGCTTGTGCTCAAATTTTAGAACCTTAGAAATGTTCAAAATTCGCACAATGTGCTTGGACGATTTGTTCAAAATCTCATTGATGTGATATTTTTTTTAACTTAGAAATTTGGATCCTCTCACAGAAACAGTATGCAATAATCGTAAATAGTTCACAACCGACTTTTATTTGGAGCATCTGATTACCAATCCCGACCTATGTCTTGTCGCAGAGCATCCTCATGGTGATATTTTAGGTTATAGTACTCTAGGTTTTGATTTAAGTTATTGCAAAATATGATAATGATCCTGGCAATAGCCAGGTAAAATTCAAATGCCACATCTGTGCAGTTTCTGTCCTAAGTAATGCCAGGAGGATAGGGGTCGCGACTGCTCTTGTCAAGAATGTGGAATCGATTGCTTATTTGTAAATGTGCACTAATATTAGGATGAAAGCGGAATCTATGAGTTTGTTCGTTAGGGCCTCCAATAAGGATGCAATCAATTTTTATAAAACCCATGGATATAGACATTACAAAACTTTGAAAAAATATTACACCGGCGAGAATCCCGAGGATGCTTATGGTGATCATTATTTGTTTATTAGATTATCGGAAATCTCTAAAAAAACCTATACGCGCGTGTATTTCAGTCGACAATGACAATTTATATCAGACCGCTATCGTCGATTCACTTTTACCAAACAGATCTTCCTTTAAAGATACTGTCTAGTTATTTAAATAGTTAAATTTTATGTAGTTGTTTCTCATCAACCCTTTTCATACTATAATTCATTATATTGATCTATAAAAAGTTAAGCCCATGATATAGACCATCCTTATGTTGTAATTAAACCAGGCCAATTCTTACTCTTTTATTGATCGATCATCTCTTCCATAGGTTTCACATTTCAACACAACCGACCCCTTCTCGAGGCTCATAATTTTTCTCCCATCTATAATTTTTGCTTTTTAAAGGAAATCAATCACCGATACTGAAATTTGTGTAAGATTTAATATATTTTTGAACCACTAGTTTTTGGATTTATCAAAAGAAAATTGTTCGATTTGAAGGAAGGCTAGATGTTATTTGAACATCTATTGTGTTGAGATGACGAAAAGTTAACTATAAAAAATCAGTAATCCGTAAAATAGCACATTCATATGTTCTGGAATTAGTTGATTCTTCTTTAATTTAGATGAACCGATCCTGAATAATAGGGATAGATGGTTAAAGGTTAGCATGTTAACTTGGTGCCACAATTAGATGGAGGATGACCATATGTTAACTTCACTCGATTAATCTCGCAAGTTCTTGTAATCCACTAGCTTCTCGACCTCTTTGATTCATTGAGATCAGACCTATGCATGTCTAGAATAAGTTGTCTCAAATGATTTTGAAGAATGCCTTTTGAAACTTAGGAATGGAAGGCCACGTACGAACACATTGTGCAATGTTTTTACGATCACACGTCTGAACAGTTGCAACACGTCCAAGTTTGGTAGATCTCACGAATGTTATCATTAAGTATATTATTCATAGATCAATGATAAAAATAGTTTTAGGAACGCCATCTAAAAGTATCCCCATTTTCTGGTATCTTAGTCAACAAAGCTGGCGCGCTTTTCGTTCTTTTGGATCTTTCGAAATTATCACCTAAAGATTCTACGAACATACGCTGTATATACTGTAAACTATGTGGGAGAAAGGGGTTATTTACAACTAATTCTGTGATTGTCGATGATGCTTCGTTTGATCTTTAAAATTTAGATGTTATCATCATGAATTTCACTTTTATTTCAAATTTAATCAAGAAATATGGTAGAATCCTATTAGACGAAAAAAGCCTATGATTCGTATTTAGCCATCTGGTGAGTATCGGAAAAAAAATATATGGAAAACGGCAAACACTATCGGCCATCTGACCACATACTTTCTACTCAATGTATCCAGTGCTATAATGAACAATTTACTTGATAGTCGAAGCTGTTTACCTTTTACCTTGTATCCCATAAGATATTCCTAGAAAATACTCAAATTTCACTCGACAACTGAAAAGTGTTTCACTCGATATATCCAGCCGATCTTCGAGGTTTCGTCACAGTAGAGCAATCCCAGCAATTAGAATGTAATTAGATATTTGAACAATTAAACTCTGATATGATAACCTAAACTCCTACCCATGGAATCGTGTTTATTCGGTCGAAACCTGGAAAACAATTACTGAAAATGAGAAATACTTATTTATCCTACGTCTTCAAGTATGCTTCGAATGTCCATAAAAAGTTTGAACCCATCAACGCCAACACCCAAAAACCAACGATTATTCAAAACCAAACGATGGTCCCTTTCACATCGAAAATATTATAAAAAACTTTGGACCTACTCAAACTCGTTAAAACAAGTCAATAAGGAAACGTCATTTTTCTCTCATTCTGTTCAATTTTTTCAAAAATATTCACTTACGCGCTCAAATTTGTTTGGATTTCGCGTTTAATGAGTAATCTGAAACTACTCACCCAATGTGATTCAATATCCGGCGATTTATTATCAAATTTCCCTAAATTTTAACATTTTATTTTAGGTAAAAAATCATAAATCCTCTCATATATAAAGTGACATGTATTTCCTGTAAATTCGATGAACCACATTTATACTTGTAACCATATAATACCCTGCATATATTTGTTTCGGCGCTGATACTCGCTAGGCTTAAAAAATCAATCCATTAAGTTCTCCTTTACTCACTTTGTAACACGTGTCGTCTTACGATCTTAGAAACTAAAGTGACTCAGCTTCTTTTCGGGATACAATGAATTTACAATTGCATGGTTGATTCCGTTTTTAGTTATTCATAGAGAATGAATATATCCAACATACATAATGTCAAAATAATCAAATGACCTCATTTTCTGTGTTTCGTGCATAAATAATTCATTCTTAATGCTATCAAAGTCGAAGGTCTGTGGATATTTTTTAGCCAGCTTATGTGATTGAATCTCGACTAAATTATGACGATAATTTATGTCGTTTTATTCTAATTTTAGACATTTGGCGCATGTCACACGATATATACATTCTCAAATTTCCAAGGCATTCGGTTTATTGAATATCTGCTTGACCATTATGAGAAAAATGGGTATTTCATTCAATAGCATCGATCCCTGCTTTAAGATATCATTCATTGATCGCATTTACGATGCATCAAAAGGCGAGAGGTTATTACAACAAATAACTCCCGTGTTAAAAATTTTGTCGTATTATCCAGAATTATTTCATATCACGATCAAACCCTAGATGTCATACGTCTGATAACTGTCACATGATCATAAAGGAACGCATGTTATTCAAAATTTAAACCTATCATTTCAACTATACATTATATAAATTTACAAATCTTGACTATTAACTACTCGATTTCATTCTTGTTGTTTTAAGAAAGTTTACATTAGCTGTTTTGCTTCTCGTTTGCATGACATTCATTTTTGAGTTTATTATGCAGCCAATCTTAGTCTTTTCAATTTTTCAAGCAGACCAACAGTTTATCAGATAAGTTTGATACCCAGTCGAAGATAATCTCAATAAATCCGCCTCAAAGGATCAAGATTTCTTTTGAATCGTATCAAGATATTTGCGCAACGATATTTGCGCAACAATACTTGCGCAACGACATTTCCGCAAAGGATACTTGCGCAAAATTAACAATATCCGCCACTATCAATAGTTTCAATTTTCTTTTTTCTTCGATTAACTGCCCTGTTTTCTCTAGGTTTTCAAGGCGTAAAGTTTCAACTAGAGTATATTAACATTATGTATTATATGTACGGAGATTTTCATTCGAAATGGATATGCCGACATATTTATGTAACCTCAAATATTCTTGGTTATTAACTATATTATAGAACTTCTGAATAATTGTTTCTGCTTATTTTTGCATTGTTTATTAAGAAAGACTTAGTAAATTTATTATATGAAAAAAAACGGTGACCAATATAGAATAGACGTATCAAAATATCGTTAATAAGAGCCATATTTGAGATGAGCAATAAATACGTCTACATATCCATTTTTTATTGCTAGTTCAGATATTTTTTGACTATTAAATTTTAGAAAACAACCCAAAAATATGAATTATTTAAAAGTTATATGTATATGCAATATTTTTCAGGAATTCTAAGGGAGGAAGCTGATGGTAATTCTCAATTGTGGCTTTTAATTGCGAAGATATGATTTCGTATCGTGTGTTTCGATGATTGTTGGCAGAATTTAGAATAGCACCGTCTATTTTATTATCGCTCAGTGATTGCTCTTTTTTGAGGAATAGCAAAAAAGTAAAAATATTCGGATGATTGCATGAAATCATCGAAGAAAATGCCCGATGCCATCCTTCAATATGGTTGTTTGTGCGAGGAAGGTCATTTATTGTCCTGTCCCTCTGATTCCACAAGGAAATGCCAAACCTTGGTTGTACTCTTCCTTGTCTTGTGAAGCGCCCTATAAACGTGTCCTCAAAATACATTATGAATTCGCTCAAGATTTCGTATGACCCTTCTTCTCTTAAGACATCTTCTATGATTTCAAAATATCGGACAACATCGTTAACCGGACAAAAAGCTAACGCTCCAAACATCTTTAGACGATTTCTGATGTTATCATCATTGTTGTAATGTGTTACGATTCCATTTCGTTGAATCGACCTCCATATACATTGAGATAAATGGAAAAAGCAGCAGGTTAAATTGATGCTGGGGTAAACTCGTTGAAATGCATTGAGAGATGCTTTTTCAAAATCGCAAAGTGCTGTAGTAGCAGTGAGCGTAGTAAGTTCTCGAATCTTTGTCCATATCAAATAGTATAAATCTTCGGTTTTGTTTTCCATTAATATAAATATTAAGGGAATAAATGTATTGAAATAAACCCCATGTATAACAAATATTTGGTAAAAAATGGAAGGTACGGTTTTGAAAGTACCATCAAAATAAATGTGGTTTGAAGCTGATAGGACAGAGAGGGATCGTTGTGTAGCTAATATAATTAATCGGTTTCCAGCTCGATCATGATTGTCAAAGGCCACAAACCTTTCATTCCGGAATGTAACTTGAAATTCATCTGGTATTATGAGGTCCTGAGCTGTCGAAGGAGTTGGGTAGTTAAAAGTATTCTTTTTTCTTGTATACTGAATTTTTCTTTGTATAGATGAATATTTTGGTATGATAGCCGAAACCTCTGGAGTTATGTTTGAAATAGAATCGGCAATTATTGATCGCGGATTATGTGAAGAGCTTAAAGCTAAATGTCTAATTTTCGATTCGATTTTTCGTTTTGATATCAATTCAGGGTTTGAAGCATGATTGTGCTCTGTTGGGAGGACAATAATATTTGTAATATCGTCATTTGTTTTCAGCGAACTGTTGCAATATTTAACTATGCAACGCCATGATGTTAAGTTATTCGTTTTAAGTTTATGACTTTTTCTGTATGTTTGATGCTCAAAAAGAATTGCTTGTTTGAGCTTTCCAGTTGTTATGATCTCGAAATTCTAAATATTAAACTTTAATTAACTTAAATATATATTTATTAAATAGTGTTTTTTAATTAATAAATGAATCTTTTTCGATTTATTTTTTGATCTTATAAATACGAGAATATTTGAAAGTTAACATAATTGTTAATAAAATATTTGTTAACGTTTTTGATATTGTGGAAAGTGGAAGACACAAAATTATCGTCAAAATTACAAGCCTAAATATCCGATTCTGGTTAGAGACGAGCACAAATTATTCAAGATTTTGGAGAAATCACAATTACCTGAAACTGTATTAAATGTCCATACTTCAAAAATAATGTTACGGCACTGATAAATATATCAAACAAGCAACCGCCACGATACTCACCTATATTAAGCACACTCGATGGTGTTTTCAGCCCAATAAAGAATCTTACAGGATCTAATATATCCAATAAAGGTAAAGAGCACTTGGAGGAACACATACAAGAAGGTGTTGCGAAAATGAACTTAATCACTCTCGGAGAATATAATTGCATGCTAGATTTTTAAAATGCTTTTATAATTAGATATTTCCAGTTTATAAAAATATAACATTTTTTGATTGGGTAAAGATTTTGGCTGGCCTCCTGTATTCGGAAAACGATTGATTGATATATCTGGCAAATAATAAATATAATTTTATTGTCCAGCAAGAAAACAAGAGAATCTTCACGAAAAATATTTGAAAAATCTTACAGTATTCTGATTATTCATATTATCGTTCATTTAATCTGGTAATTTTTGCGGAAATATCGTTGCGCATGTATCGTTGCGGAAATAGCGGGGTAATGATTATTTTGAATTCATCAATTGCCCTAAAAAATCGAAAATTTGTTTAAAACTATCAATAAATGGCGTGTATTCAAAACTTTGCGGAAGTATCATTTGCGGAAATATCGTTGCGCATATATCGTTGCGCAAATATCTTTCGCTCTTTTATCACCTAATCTTTTTTAATATTTTCAGATAAATTTGATTGTTTTGAATGTTTTACCACATTAAAAATAATGGTTAAAATTTCATTTTTTTCATAAAATACACGATGTTCAAAGTGTATATCATCGGATACTAGTGAAAACGAATTTGGTGTTAAAGTCACGAACAATGTGATCTAGCCAGATGTGTCATGATACTATCAGGACCCGAAGGTGTTTCATGAAAAGTTAACAACCCCTATAAGTTGACATTTAAAACATTGTATAAGTGGAGAGTATGGAATAAACAAAACTGTTATTTGAAATTTTCATTTAAACAGATTGATGAAAACCCATGGTGATCTAGCCCCTAAACGCAATGAATATTTGCAAATTTTTGTAAATGTCAAAATCAGATTTCATGGATCAAAGGGAGAATGGCTTTGTGTGGTTCAACTGGCAAACTGGGGTACCAGCAAATTAAAAATATTTTAATTCGTAAATTATTCTAATATATACTGTCCCGACTCATCTTCAAACGGAAAAACTAACTAATCAATGGTTTTTCTCTAAATCATAAATGCTCAAAAATCCATCAAGCCCACATATAGACCGAGAAAGATACAAATCTAATTGTTTGGAAATTCATTTATTTTTTAGAAAGGAATAAAAATGGTACCGGTTTTTGCATCCAATATCAGACACCCAGACGTATTTATTGCGCACGATAAGTGTTCACGATTATTTTGAAAGATATGGAACTTCTGTATGATTTTTCTGTTTATTTAAACTTTGTTAGTTGAGTAAGACTGATAATTTATTATAAGAAAAAGATGGTGACAAATATTGTCCATATATGCTAAAATATCATTAATAATAACCGTGAATATTTAATGTGGGCAACAAATACGCTGGGATGTCCTATACTGAAACCAAAAACCAGTATCAAAGCTATCTTTATTCGTTTATTTATCCTTGTGCTGCAACGAACGATCGTATGTTTTTTTGATTCCTTGATTTTAGTGGTACACTAAAATACTTGGGGTTTTTTTTCAATCATCAGAATATATTACTTAGTTTCGTGTTTAAGGTATGAAATATCTCCTACATCTACATTTCAGATTAAAATAGCTTCACAATTCCACGAAATACATTTTGATCTTGTGAATCTGTTCTTTCCTAAAGGCTTACTTGAGAAACGTTTCTTGGTGCGAAAAAACCATCTATTTTACTTTTTTGTTATATTTTTACATTAATTTCAACAGTTAGATGTATGATCAAGGCCTCTTCCATCTCATGACAATAGTTTATACTCACTGTTCCCTCCTCATTTCTCCAAAACGGTTCTAGAGTTTATACTTGACATTTCATGCCTTTCGCACTTCAAGAGTCCGAATTCTGTCAAAGTAGAGTGAACTAAAGGTATTGGTAAAGCAGGTGATCTCTTAGTGCGCAGACTCGATTAAAACGGCGGAATCCAAATTTTACAACATTTTACATAATCAAGAAGCTCTTAACCAATTTTTGGTTGAGAATAACTTGATATTATCAGAAGGTTATGTCAATTCAAGAAATTTCATGTGCAAAAATGAGTCGTGTTCGCAACGTTTTAAAGGCTTTAGGAAGGTTAAAAGAAAGAGGAATTTATCACTATCGAGGATGCTAACCTTAACTCAAGAAGGACAGGATATTGTAGAGGCGTTATATTTTCAATGTAAGAATTGCAACACGTATTTATCCCCAAGAACATCTGGATTTTTAACATACACAGATAGATTGGGTAGATCAAACTGCAAATTGGCCCCTGAAAAGATCCTCCAAATCATATTTCATTGGGCATCTCGTAGTTCGGTAGTTGATTGTATGGAACTACTCGATTTAACAAAACCATCAATCATTGACTGGTTTAATTTTTGCCGAGATGTATGTACAACTTCAAATATAATTGCCCATACACGAAAACTGGGAAACGGACAGGCCAGAGGTACAAATGGGGAATTACCGGACGTTGTCATCCAAATTGATGAGTGTTTGCTTCGGGGAAAGAGGATGTACAACCGAGGTAGAATTCTAACAGGAGATCAAAATATATTAATAGAAGATATCGCTGAATGGATGAGCATGAACGAAAACAACGAAAATCAAATGGACCCTGGCCGTAATTACGGAAGAAGAATTACTGGTCCCTGGATATTCGGGATGGCTGAATGTATTAGATCAGAGAGAGATAAGTATAAGACCGGCGAAGTGAGATTATTTAAGGTTGAAAAAAGGGATGCCGCTACTCTCATTCCTTTAATAGTTTCAAATGTTGAACCGGGCAGTATGATTTGGAGCGATCAGTGGGCAGCTTACAACCAAATTCAATCGCTAGAAGCTGGGCTCTCTCACGAAAAGGTAAATCATAGCGAGAATTTTGTTTCGATTACTGGGGCATATACACAAAATATCGAACGTGAATGGTCGAAACTTAAACTGAAGCTATTAAAAAACATGAGGGGCACATCTGAAGACCTCCTTCAATCCCACTTAGAAGAGTACATGTGGAGAAGCCGCGTTGAAGGTGGAATATGGGAAGTATTCATGAAAATAATCAAGGAAGCATCCGAACAATATCCCATAACCACATAATATAGTATTTAATTTTAAATAATATTGTCAAAATTGCTTATTTATTGTTACCATAGACACGTTTTAATAATTTATTTGTTAAATTCTATTCAATATTAAACCCTAACATACATTATTGGTGTACAATTTATTTATAAAATATGGAACGAATTATACATAATAAGCACTACTAGGCGATTGAATTTCAATAAAATAGGCTCTCAATAACATAATTATCAAACTGTGCTGATTTGGTATGCTTTTTACACAAGTAAATTGACAAAAAATTTGGATTGCGTCATTTAAATCGAGTCTGCGCGCTAAACTTTCACCTGCTTTACCATTACCGAATTAAATAGATGTATAAAACGTATATGAGGATCAGTTTGACACCGATTGAGATGATATACCAGATTTACTCACGAAGCAAACAATGTGAATACAAACCAAACCCGTGCTCTTGAGCGATTTTGAGATCCAGGTTTTTGAGGGAATCTGTTTTGCTGATAGTAATGATAGAACATTTATATGGCAATTAAATCATTTTCTGGTCGGTCGTATTCGGTTCAAGATTGTCAGAAGCACAGTTCTCATATTTATTTATGGAAGAAAAACGGCCAACTTATTCAGATGCATGTTTTTTTCAAATTCAGTTGTTAACAGCGTCAAGAATGAACCCATATGTAATAAATAACCCTATTACCGATTCACACTTTTATCTGTTATTTTCAATTAACAAATAATGTCAAATATATAAGCCTGAGACCGTGACCTATTGTTGGAGGAGTTGAGTTCCTTCCCAATTATTCGAGAGAGATGTTCGTCCCTGAGAGACAAACGTTGTTTATTTTTTTGTTGTCGATGGTTCTCAGAGCTGAACGATGAATTTATTTGTTCGGGAAATGGAATTCATGAGCAGAAATCACAAATATCCTCATATTATTAAACTGAGCGTCTCAATATGTCACAGTTTAAAAAATTGTTGTTTTTGTATTTTTTATCACATTCGAAAACGTTTCCACAGTACAAACAGATGGATACAGTTTAAAAATCACCAAATTCTTACAAACTGCTTGGTGGTCGTCAGATGAGATCGGTTCGCTTACAGTTTGTACCGTGCCTTTCTCATTTTAAAATTTTGGATTGATAAAGTCTATCCATCAGATGAGATAGCAAGGAGATTGATCCTCGTTTCTCAGAACCTATTTAGCAGTATCAATCATGTTTTTACACAAAAACTAGAAGCATAATTCCCCTATAGGTTTTTAAACCAAGATCAAATTTTTTCAAACTAAAACTCTGATACGTTTAGTTGTGAAATGTCAATACGTAACAAGGTCCATTTTGTGTTCTTTATAGTTTATTCTTTCTTATCTAACAGACGTAGCTCACCTCTAACTTTTGGTACTTTTTTCTTCTCGATGAATATGTTAATCTGTGATAATGAAGGCTGAATTCTCCAGTTTTATCTGGAGGACATATTTTAGGTTTCTAGAATTTTCGATAGCACCATCTGTTTAAATGACCATATAAACTTCCCTTCAAAGAGCAGGGTGACAAATATGCCCAGTGCTTTTGGATATTCTGATATTTCCGTACAGAAGACATCTTCTAGAACATATCAATCGCCTATTAAACGTAGACCCTTTTATACATTTAAAACTAACAACGTTTCTGATTTTGCCAATCTGCAATTCAAGACATTTAGGTGACCTTATCTTTACTTATTAGTGGATTTGTTTCTGCATTCATATAAAATACTCCTGTATGTAGTATTACCTCGAGAAGATTTTACTAGTCATATGTGGCACATTTCAGATATAACTTCCACGGTGTCTACCTTCATATGATTACGTATTCTGCACGTGTGTATAATTTAGTTTTATTTCACTTGTGAGGTAGCTACATTTCAGTTTTTCTAGTTGTTTAATTTAATTTTATGATGTAACGATCTCTTTCTGATTTCAGTTTTGTGCGATTTTGAGGTACGACATTCGTTCATGTTACACTAAGGTTTATCATGGTTAAATATCGCGTCACTTTATCGTACGTTATGAGATTTTTGGCAAACTATTCTGAACAAAAAACATTCTGAGGATAATTCTGCATTTTAAACAAGAGAATCAAAATCTTAGGAATAGTCAATCTAATGACGAGCATAAAAAATGTGTCCTGCAAGGTCAATGATGAGTTAAGTTTGTATGAATTATAAATTTTCCCATCATCAATCAACTATTTTATTTTTGGTGGGCTATTTAGCTGTAAAATCTAAATTGATAACCATTTTGATTGTCTATTCATGTCCTACAATTTAGTTTAAAAAAAAATGGAAAGGCAAACTTTAAAAACTATAACTTAGGTAATTATAAGCTTTTTAGCAACCGCTAGCTGAACTGGAGGAAGGATCTCACCGATACTCTCGCTGCTGTTTATGCGCCTTTTTTCATCCACCATCGAGTAAACCTATTTCAAAAATACCTTTCGGATTATCAAAAATTTCACAACGAACAGGAATTATTCTTTAACAGAGATGCAAGATGAAAAATATGCAAAATCTTATTGATAACTTATCCATAAAGATTGGTTGTTACAATGTTTATTTACAGGGCAGCTTTTGACATCTTCAATGTGATCTGTATCCCATAACTGGAATTTAACATCATATTGACGATTGCGCCTCAAATTTTATTGCCAGAACAACAATTTGCGAAATAACATGGTTAGATAGACATAACTAAGATTTTTTAGTAATTTTAAAACGGAAAAGTTCTTATTTTTTAAGACAAAATATCAAATATTCGTTCTGAAGAATAGGGTTGTTTAAATCATTTTTATTAGATGACATAATCGGTCCTCTTCTCTCGTCTCGAAATGAAACTATGAAAGCTTTAACCCTCTTGTACATATCCCAAAATACGGTTAGTAATATATCGATTCAATGTTTATGGTTTAAGGAGTTTAAAATTGTTCCAATCATTCAAATGATGCAATGAGAACTATTTAGTATGCATCCATATGATAGGACGCTCGTTTACCAGACTCGTATTATAAATGGCTCGAGATACCATTAAAGATATTTTAAGGTTCTAAATAGTTCTTTTTTGCTATTTTGAACGACTATAACATTTTTAAAATATATTTCTTGAGATACGTTTGTTCTTTTAAATTGAAAGAGATATGGTTGGTTGACTTTCTGGTTATCGGGTTTAAAGAGTTCATGTTCTTCTGATAGTCAGTTTACCATCTTATAATTGTGTTCCAACGGTTCTAAATCCTTACTAGCAGCGGCAAGGTGTTTGGATAGATAGGTAGGTTGTGCTCAGATCTTATCGAGTCGTAAATATGAATGTGATACAGAGAAATTTGAGGGTTTAATAGCATTTGAATTGAGAGAGAGAAATTAGAAAAAATACTTATTATAGGCAGCTGGAACGCATCAAAGTATCGTGTAGGTATCAAGTCAAATGGCGAGAAAATAATAAATCGGTTTTTGATCGGAGAAAATATAAGAGCTATAAAATCCCAATGTATCCAACCGCATGAGAATCGCAAAAAATTACAGCCAACAATTTTTTTTATTCCTCTGGCGTCGTTTTAAACCCTTTATACTCCTCAATAAATGTTATATTTTGAATCGATTTTCTGGCTAATCAACACCATGTCATCTAGCACGTATAACTATTTAAAGTCTCAGATTCTCATACTCCTTTCACCTCCTAAGAGTTATAAGGCATAATTGAAAGGGGTTGATTGTGGCATTTAAATCGATTAAATTCTCCAAATAAAATTTGATTAATTGATTCACTAAATTTATGCGCTTTTGTCAAAGAAATTTATTCTTAACCAACCTGACTCATCTCGGCGATAGTTAACACTTTTGATTGGTAATTGAGAAAATATATGTATTTTAACAGTATGGATGATTTAGGATCATTATTTGCATTTAAAACAACCCAAATAATTGTGTTGTGGTGATCAGATTTCATTGAAACATTGAAGTAACACCAGTTATAGGACGTTCGACTATTTTATATCTTTAACACATTCACTGAAGAACGATCGACACGATGGCACGTTAATATTTTTCAAACATATGATCTGTGGAGTGTTGAACTAATCTCCTGGGAATATATCCCAAATATCAGTCAAACAAATTGTTAAACCGTTTTTCATCTGTCAATTCTATACTTTTTACTCTAAATAATTGGTCAGGTTAAAGTATGAAATCAAAATCATTTATTCAATCACTATTTGAATCTTAAATTGTTCAAAACCAAGAATCAGCTGATACGTATAATTCGGTACAAATATCCATATTTTGAATTGGAAGAACTCATTTTTACTTCATGGCATGATTAATGAGAACATTCTAATTAGTTGAAGATCTGATAAATGTTATTTTTCTACATTTTGGTCATTAAATCACAGATTATTAAATGTTCGAAACACCATCATGATTATGATCCGAAGACGAAGATTGATTCTTATGATCAAGACAATGGGCCCCAGATAGACCAGGTATATCAATTAAAACCCTTAAAATGGCAACATTTTGAAAGCAAATCATTTTATTTTGGCTAGATTTGGGATTATCACCCCTTGTTGTAACTCTTAGAAGTGTCCTACAAAAATAAAATTGAAATATTAAGAAAAACTACTTAAATTAATTGAATGAAAAATTCATCTAACTCTTTACCGCCAAAATACATGAAACCTATGGAAAAAATACATTTGTTCACAAATACAGTCGATTCCGCTTAATTGGGACACATCGGGACTTGGGCGTTTTGTCCCAATTAAGCGAAGTTCACTTTTTTTCAATTCATTTATTTGGTTTTGGCGACTAAGGCCATTAACAAATAATACACACA
>JWZT01005480.1:197942-213998 GCA_000827895.1 Thelohanellus kitauei
GTTTAATATCCGTAATCAAAGTTTGATTCTTTACACATATTTGAATTATTAATTATTGATTCTTTTCTTTGGATGACATAAAGTACCACATTTCACTCCATGAATTTACACAAGATTGCTGGACAGCGGTTCAAAATTTCAAGATAGAACATGTACAATTAAAAGGAGGGGAACATAGAATTGCAAAACCCTGTAATAGTTTAAACTAAAAACAGAACAGTTTTACATGAAAAATGAGTTAAAATTGAATTGCATCCAATTTATCGTATTTTAAGATTAACCCACGTGAGTGAATTACAGGCGTTTTTAGGCGGTTCATTCAACCTTCATATAATTCTTTCTGAAACGAATGAATTGAAAAAGGGCGGGCATATATATTGAATGATGACTGTTTTACATATCTGACACTTGTGTCAGACAAAATATCTCATTTAAACTCTTTAAATGAAAGCCTTCAAGGCAAAGATAAACCATTCATAAATTGGTCATGACATATATATTCCGAATGAGCCATCGTCTATTTATTTTATAGCTGGCAGAAAGAAATTAAGATTGGTTTCCGACGCTGAAAGCTCGTTTACTAGACAATAACATATAATGTTTTAATGTACCGGATTAAAGTGTAAAGTCTCCTGAAGCTTTTTGTGTCGAGATTTATAGAATTTAAAAAATAAAAGCACAATGTGGCCCTCCTTATAGATGATGTTTTTGTTTCCCGAAACCAAGATTTGCACATTATATAAAAACCTTTAATTAGAGATAATTGATATGAATTTAATTATAGACTGAGAAGTAGATTTCTTGAACACACTATTTCCCCTTCATTTGACTATAAAATTTCATTCTGACGCCTACTGCATGAGGAACAGTTTCATAACATACGTTCTTTTACCCAAGAATACATTTTCCGGTTTGGTTATACCAACAGATATGAGCATTCATTTTCAGCGACTACAGTAATAAAAAACAAGCAACGTTCCAGACTCACATACAGCACCTTTCTGTCGTTTTGTGATGATAACTGCATCGTTGTGCCCAGATATCGAAAAACTGGAATCTTAGCTAAATTGACTGGTTGTTAAGAATAGTTACAGCTTTGTCACAAATATTTTTTAGAATCTATTTGTCATTTAATATAAATTGACTGAGATTAAAAACTGAGTGATTTTATATTTCATATAGGATTACTGTCGGTTAAAAATGAGATTAATCTACTTACAGAATTTAATAGGGCTGTTGCTCGCTGAACTTTCCAAACCGGATTAAGTTGCTCGCTACTTGTAAAGCTTGGGAAGTACTGCTCTAACCAAACCGGCTTCATCGTTATAGTTGAAACTGGGAATAAAAGACAATGTAATATTTGGTTGGTTCTATCGCACGATTTTCAGATAAGCGCTTCAAAATAGTAATTATATTAATTATTGAGTCGCTGCTGATGTAAAAATAACAAATCATCAACCGAAATTTTTTCATAAACTATACTACCTGACGTGTAATGATTTTTTAAGAAAATGAAAAATGTAAAAATAAAACAAGCTACCCCGAATATTTTCAAAAAACATGCATAAACGGTTGAATCAAATGTATAGATGGCAATTCAAAAGAAAACACACTATTATAGTTAAATTACTATACGAGGTGTAACTCAGTTGACTTGCGCATTCGCGATTTTGTGAAAACATGGCAATGTCTGGGTTGTCGCGCGGCATGTGGGGAGTTCCAGGAAAATTATTCCGGATATGTGCAAACCATCCTACTATATTTCTTTACTCAGTTTCTTTTGGAATTAGCGCTATTTGCGCTGGCATTTACATATTTCGTCAGTCGGTTTCTAGTCGTGGGAAATCAAAAAATGAAGAATCAATTTTTAGAACTTCCGTGATAAAGATTATCTATCTGAAGAAGAATAAATCCCTTTTGGAAATTACCAAGTCTACGAATACTGGGTATAAAACTTTTTTAAACTAGTTTTGAGATTCCAGACGGGACCACCGATGCCATGAATTCACCCATCAATTATGAGAAGTTGGGAACTATTTATATCACTGGATCTACAAATGATTGTAGGGCAGCAATGGAAAAGCTATCTGACACGGCTTGCCGACTCGAAGTTCATAAAACAACAATACATTCCTCTACAGTGGGGAAAATTTTGGGGAAACGCGGTGGCGTCATCACATCTATTCGTAAATCATCTGGGGCATATATCTATATATCCAAACTGCCTGAATTTGTTTACTTGCCCACCCAAGAAAGGAAAAACTTTCGCGATGTTCTTTATGTGGTAGGTACGAAAATGCAGGTTAAAAACGCTTTGTCAGAAATCGATGCCGTGATTCTAAAACCCAATTCTAGTGCATATGGTTTCGATGAATCGAAAGTTTATCAACCACCCGAAGTTATTTCTACGTCCAACTCTTCATCAGTGTTGACGCTATCGCCAAACCAAATGCTTGAACGATGGCAAATATTCAGAAATAGATTCAGCGTGGAAACATTATCAAGTCATTCCTGGGAACATAACACTGCATGGATCTGTAGCTATACCAATCCACATTTATTTTGGATTCAAAAATACCAAAAGAAAAGCGAATATTCAAATATCCACAATCTCAGAAATTTGAATCCTATCTCAACAAATAAAAATCTTGTATTTTTTAAATGATCTACAGAACGACCGTGTCATGGCCGCTCCTATTGTGGATGGTGGAGAATATTTCAGGGTGATCGTGATGGATCCTGTGAATGATCATTGCCAGGTGTTTTTTGTGGATTTCGGATGTGTTCGACGAATTGAAACATCACAACTCAAGCATATAAGGTATAACCGAATTTAAAAAGTCATCCTGATAAAATAATTAGTTGGCAGGCTGTTCCGTGTACCTTGGATGGTGTTGGTCCGGATAAAGGACATCAATGGAGTTCAGAAGCAATCGAATGTTTTGCCGAAGCTACTCACGCTGGAGAAATGAACCCACTCGAAATCGTCGTCAAATCTGATCCTATTAATGCTCCCTACCTGGTCGATTTGTTTTTTGTTAAAGACAATGTATGAAATACATTTTACAGGTAAAATGGAATCTATCAACTTATCTACTTGACAAGAGCATGGCCACAAACCAATCATTCAAGTCCAATCAACTATCAAACAAAATCCCCTGGGGCATACAAGCAAGCAAAGCAGTAGTTTTTGATGTGGCAGGTATGAATTCTGTGTGACAGGTTCTTGAAATATTTCCACTGTTAAAGTTTTAAAATGTTAAGCATCCCTTGTTTCGTTCTAGAATTGGTCTATTTTAACTATATATGTTTTGAAGATAACTTGACATTTTTGTTTCATAAATTAAGGCTTTTGACATTTTCAGATACCGACCCCAACAATTAACTCAACTTTATTGAACCCAAGACTACATTAACCATTAAAAAATAAAATGGGTAATAAGCAGAAACCCACAGTAGAAATATGGCAGATTTTGATCACTGCAATGTTATGCTGTTACTTTAAAGTTCTGGTATTAGTCTCCTCATATTTTATCACGTCTTACCATGCCGGACCAAAAAATATTTGTCTGATTAATTAAAATACTATTTGTGACTTCTAGATAGTTTCAAGGATAAATCGTGATTTTCTTCCATTTTAATTTCTCACAACTCCAGAAACACTAATTATACTTTTTATTATAGAATATCCCTTTAGACAACTCCTTTGTCTTTCTTTTTGTTGCTAGTATTTTCATGATACTCTTGATGAAATAAATTTTAGATCATAGCCTTATATTATTCTGGAAACACTGGTGTATTTTAATCACTGGCACCTAATGTTTTTGACACGGGGGTCACAAAAACAGGTCGACTTAAATCGTTCAACCATGTACAAATATAGAACCTTAAAACACTCAAATAACGACGAATCATATATATATGACAAAGGGACTTCCTTCTTAGAATTTGATTGTTATAAAAGGTTGACTTTCACAATCACCTCTATAGATGGTGTTGCATGCCACAGAAGAACTTTGAAAATTTTGGTCTGATGTTTGAGATCGAAGTACGCAAAACTAGTTCCATATCATTATCAGTAACTGATTTGTGGTTTTCATTTTGTTCATAGTCAGTTTCTAGATCTCTTCACGTCTATAAGTACTGCCACACATTTTGGCCTGGACAAGGGCAGTATTTTTCAGGTTTGTAAATCTATCAGACAATGTTCTAGAGAAGTCGATCAGCCCATTTTCTCAGCACGTTGCATTCGATTCATCGGATGACTAGGGATCGGCGATTTTCGATTCTGAATTCAAGCGTAATGTCCACCCAACGGCACACTCAAATGGTCTGTAGTGTTTTATTGGCTATTCGAATTGGCCAAAGTTGACACCAAGTATTGAAAGATTAAATCAATTCATATAGCTTTCCAAATTAGGATTTTGCGTCAACGCCCTCACTTTTCCATAACTCAAAATCGACAAATTACGCTAAGTTCTCCAGTGTTGTTTATTAATGAAAAAACTGCAGTTTTATCTTGAGTGCTTAATGTGATTTTACTGTTGATAAACAGGCTGATGTTTTTTTTTTTTGAAACTTCAAATTTTGATCACCCGAGTTGTGAAGGCCTACCAGAAAGGTCAAATCAGATTTCAATGCTGGATCAATTATTGAACCAACATCTGTGTTTTTATATTTTACTTTGAGGCATTATAATTACTTCAATTTTATTGAATGATATTTCGGTATCTCCAGATTCAACCAGTGTACTTATTAATAATAAACAAGGTTGCCATAATCCACGTCATTTTTTGAAGAAAAAGTTGAAAATGATGTTGATTCAACCTTCATTACTTGATAAAATAGTTTTTGATACTCATCATCAACCCCTGAAAACCTAGTTCAATGTACAGCTTTTGTTGGCGTAAACGAGAGGGCGACTGCCTCAGCTGACTGTTGGTAAAACGATACTGGTATGGTAGTGTTTGTTTAAATCGAGTAGATCCTGTTGTCTGACTCTTCGTGGAATCTACATCCATAGGTTCTGATATCAAACAAAGATGACACATCACGAATAAAACAACTAACAACTGCGAGATTTAACAGGTGATTAGACTAATAATACAACCTAAGTAAGATACAAAGTTCATCGTGAAACGGTTATACAACTAAGAACCATCGCCTGCCGCTTGGAAAAAATTTCTTTATGTGACTTTAACGACGGAGTAATGATAGATTGATTGCTAAATTTACATTAATTAAAGGGTCTGAAGGATTTCGACACACCCATTAAAATATGGATACAGAATTAATATACTGCTCTTAATCTGCTGATTACTTTGTGAAAATACTTATGATTCGTAAAATAGTGAAGTTTTGTTTTAGAAGGCATCAGCACTAATTTCAAAGTACACAACAGATGAGTAATATTTGTCTTTTTTGAACAATTTAAAAAGGATCAATCCATTCATCGCCAAAGAATCTATTCTCATAGTTAAATTATTAGATTTAATAATATGTATTGTAAGAAAAATATCATAAAATGATATTGGAATTAGACAGGACATGCCATACAAACCAAATAATTGGTGATGTGTAGGATTCCCAGAAACGGTACTCAAGTTGGAAAACGTAACACATCTACATTCATTGTTGGATTTTTCGAAACGCCACGACTCAAAAACACTGGTTGGTGATTGTATGTTTCAGTAAGCCATGTAAGCTGGAACCTTCTAATAACACTTACGTATAGTGAGCATAGTTTATAATATTGTATTCAAAATACTCAGGAAGAAATTCTATTGAAAAAGTAAAAGAGGAAATAGTTTCTGAATACTTATATATAGTTATTGTAATTTTTTCATGTGTTTTTTTGATTATTCAATATCTAGCGGAAGAAATCTTAATGATCTATATTATTTACAGGAATATGCGAACTTCGAAAGCAAATCTCTTTATATTGAAAACTAAGTTCTTAGTGATTAAAAAATTTTTTGAATTTATTCCAATCAATTAACAAAAATAAACTTCGAAAAAGATTTACATGTAAAATTCGTACTAAATGACAAATTAAGTAGCAAAAATAATAAAATCTGGGATGAATGAATTTTGATTACTGTGATTTTTAGGCTTGATTCTTTCATAAAAAATGTAAAATTGGTGTAAATGTGACAGCCCCCATGTGGTTGGCATTTTACATAACTTCATAGTTCAATGCTGGTGTAATCCTTTGCTTCCTTGTAGTCGCATATTTATAAAATCAAATGCTCACGAAAAAAAGGGGGGGAGGGATACAATCAAACAAAAGGTTGAACTGTTTCTGTCAACTAAATGTCAATCGGATGATTGCGAATACAGAGGTTGACACAACGGATCAGTAAATTGTTGAGTCTTACGTTATCCTTTTTTGCACATCTCCAACATATTCGGTATGTATATTTTGAGTAGAAAATGTGATCTTGAAGTTTCAACAAATATACTTCTCAGCGAACGAATGCCGACTTGGTAATGTAGCCATAGTGGACTGAGTGTTTAGCAGGTGAGAGTCCTGCACTACCCTAACTGCTTGCAGAAGGGTGCCTAGCCGGAGTACGACCCTACCGTACGTGGACACATTCGCACTCGCGGTCGACGTAAAGTCCGTGCAGAAATGTACCGGTGCAGGTTTAAATACCTCTAGCTGAGAGCAAAAAAGAAAGTTTCAACAAATCGTTTCGCTAGGACTCGTCATCATCCGACGACTGCGTGAAAATTTAACATCACGTGTTTGCTTTTGCATTTTTCCATAAACTACGTTCTTATGATATTCAACGGTGCTTACCCATGTGTTAATTGTCTACGGTAAAAACAGTTGCCGCTTGATATACATCAAAATAACCGAGTTACTTTGTGTAATACATGGCTTAGATGACATCTTGACGAGTGTTGAACCAATAATTTCAGTCAAAGCTTTTTACTTTGGTAAATATCAAGTCTATACATGGTTTCGCCTTCAATGTCTCGCATTCTAGCCGTCATTGTTGCGTATCAAAACTTTAAAAAAAGAAATCAAATTGGAGTTTTCTGAGTTAGCATGTTGAATATATGATACGAAACGAACATGGTCAACGTATCATGCAAGATGATCAGTTTAGAGAATTTTTTATGTTGAATGACACGTCATTTTAATTTAGTTCAATAAATGTAAAACTAACTATACGCAAAAAATCATAGCGAACCGAATAAATAGAAAAACGATTTTTTCGTTTCACTGTACACACGTTCCTATTTATTACTTCTAAGTAACAACCTGATTCTACATGAACAATATGAGTAAAATTTATGTTTTCAAGGTAATCAACTCTTAAATTATTTCGACTGATAAATCGAGAATGAAATTACCGATCAAAAATACTTCTTGGTGAATACAACTTAGCCCAAAAGGTTTAACTTGATATTGAAATAACTTCATTGAGAGATTATTAATTTTTCCATCTGTTTTCTTTGGTTCAATAGAACCAAAGTATTCTGAAATGACCCCTCTCTAACGATTATTTAAAACTGGGAAACGATGGCTGCACTTAAGTTATTTCTTTATATACCAAATTAACCTATCATTTATCACTAAGACAATATATTTATCAAGTTTCTTAACTCATCTTGAATAAAATATGTTAAAAATTGCACTTTAGTAAATGTATTATAGAATGTTTAGACAAGTAGTATTTAAGGAAAAACACGGTATTAAAAACAAAATTCTCGAAATTGATAATTTTGTATGAAGTGTTGAACAATGTTTATTTCGCTTCATATATTCAAAGTGTTAATTTAAACAACTTTCATTTGATCTCAAGTTTTTACAGAAAGTTTCGATGGGCAATATTTAAGGCTATGATGCGAGTCATTGAAGGCAAAACCAGGTAACTATTGACCGTGGAGCAGCGTTAGAATATATCCAGAGTTTTCTAATTATTATTTACGTGGAGTTACTTCAGAGCACTGCTGTTTGAACAAGGATACATTGGAGTAAAACTGTTGCACTGAGCTATTTAGGCCCATGGCTATTCGGGTCCCGGTTATTTACGTGCAACATTTTTTGATGATATGTCAAGGATAAGTGAACTGTCTCAATCACTTGGAATACCAAAATTATTCAAACACAATCGTCTATTTAATCATCCCCGGCTGTCAGTAGCCAAGATAGGTGACTAGAGTGACCAACTGTAGATAAAAACCACCTATGACAAACTCCAGCTTGGATTTTGAAATATTTAACATGGTGGTAAGTGAACGAAAATTATTCATATGTTTTCCATTTCTTTACATTGTTTAAATGACATTTATATGTAAAAATAAAGAGAGAATTTCTCTTCTCGGTTAATCAAATTGTTGAATATCCAGTTTTTAAGTTTTCACTAATCATCCTTCTTTAATGGCCTTTTAATTTTTACTTTTTACTCATTCAATATTTTTATAATTTCGCGTGATATACCAGGTTACAAGTTTTGGAACTATCTGAACTCAGATGATGATGTAATCAGCAAATTTACAGGGCTTAAAATTAACGTTTGTTTTTGCAGTTAAATTTGGCAGACGAAAAATTTAATAGGCCAAATAAGAAATACTATTTAGTTTTTCTATAATTTGGTTGTTTAAGGACCTTTTATCATTGACCTTCATGTGTCTTTAGTTACCATCGCAATATTGTTTTGTCATGATTTCATGCAACTGAAAAAAGGGTCGATCACCGATAGGCACTACAGTGGTTCTTAGAGTACCAAACATACGCTCGAAGAGTATATCTACATGTTTTGTGATGAATAGATACGGTATAGTTTACAAAGAAATAAACAACCGATTCATTAATGGGGGAGAAGGTTTTCTGGGATATATCGAAAAACCAATTTGGTGAATACGTGATGTATTCCCATCAAGGACAACTCTAGATTCCACAAGGCCTCAAAAATATTTAATTTTTTTACTCAGAGGGTATTGAAATTTGTAATTTGCCACCCCATCCCACTACTTAAATCTGGTAGAGGAGGTGTTTTCAAAGTGGAAGGGTTGCATAAAAAGCCGTAGACCAGAAAATGAGCCCGAGCTATTCTAGAGCTATTCTACTCTATGACAGATGCACTAGCAACCATAAAACGTGAAGATTCCAATGGTTATCACAGACACAAAGACCAATCTGAGAAGGTTCTTCAACAACGGAATTACATAAACTAAACAAACATCCTTAGTTTTTTTCGATTTTATTTGTTATTTATTAAATTTTTAGTCTAGCAAATTGAATTGCAAAAACCCAAATTGAACTAAAATCCCCCTGTTCACAGGAATTCGTGAAAACCGCTGTATTATTAATATTTTACATTTATGGTCAGGCAATTTTAATAACTGTGCAATCAATTTACCGCTATGAGGCTGAATTTCCGCAGTATTTATAGGTTTTTTTCGAGCTTAAGAAACGTAAATTATAAAAGCTGACATTAAAACAACCTGGTTTTAATCGATTGGATACATTCCTGTTAATAGGTTTCCACCTGGCGATAAATATTCATACGATCAGATGAGGTTGCCATGTTTTACATTTAAAAATGCACAATTTACAATATTAAATGGACTTTGACAATGAATAAATTGTTATTATCTTCCGACAAACTCTTCATACACACTTCTTGAAGGATTGTTCTGTATGATTGATATTATAAGGTTTCCCGATCAGGTCTGCCACATTTTTATAACTCAAATTTTATTTATATCGATCATTAAAACAATAGATGATAAATCTATTCGATAATTTCCTCTCCTAAGTCATAACTTCTGTTGTATTTTAGCATATTTTGATAATAGCCATCACAGCCAGAAGGCATAATTTCTATTGAGCTACTTTTGATTAAATTAAACAGATCGGTTTCTGATCTCTGAGACGCTGTTTGTAGAATGTTCTTTGGTTTCGAGAACAAATTTTTAATCTGGTTGAAGAACGGCCAGTAGGGTGTAAGGTATATTACCCTGCGGCCATTCTCTCGCAACATGGTCTGGACCCTATTGGTTTTGTGGAACCTCAGTTTGTCCATTATGAAAATACATTCGTGTATTAAACTGGACAACAACTGTTCAAAAGCCTCCATGAAGTATCCACAAAAATTTTCTTCATCGAATGGATGATCGTGCATCGTGAAGAACGCCAGTTGACTAGCGTCTATCAGATCAGAAACTGACCTATCTAATCGAAAGTAGCTCAATCGAATTTACACCTTCTGAGTGTGATGGCTATTATCTAACTATGCTAAACTACAACTAAACGTGTTACTTTAGAGAGGAAATTAACGAATAGATGTAGAAATTATTTTTTATAATGATCAATTTTGATGAAATTTGAGTTATAAAAACGTGAAGGACTTGATCGGAAACCCTATTTTTACTATTTTTGTTGGCGTGAATTTCCTAAACTTCAACCGTCGTTAATGATGTGGTTTTTCCTACTTCAGAAGTTTTCCCCAATACACGAATTAAGAAGACATCTGGAGGAAATAGCTATTTGTTTATGAGTTATTTCAGTTAATTTCTTAAATGTTGAACGATCCCTTAATCAATGCAATTCGTGCATTTAAAACATAAAATATGTTATCTGATCTGATTGTATGGACTTTTATGGCCATATGGAAACCTATTTACAGGAATGTACTAAAGGGCTATTAACTAAACCTAGTGGTTTTAATTTACACTCATCATTTACTTTTGTAAAACAAAAAACCTAAAAGTTATTATAAAAATTTAGCCACACCCCACAGAGTGGACAATTAATTGTACAATCAAGAAAAGTGGCTGCATAGTTGGAAAAATTGGCTGACCAATGATATAAATAAAGACACGTTTCTATTCACTGAAAGTTTTGTGATTTTTTTTGCTTATCTTTTTTCAAAATGATTATTTGAGAGTTTCGTAATCATATCTACAAAATGAAAACCAATTTTAACTCTTGATTCAGTTATGGAATTAATTGATAAGTTGAAGGAAAAAACGCCGTAACGTAGAGGGTCATATAAAATGTTTTGCAACGCGATAACAAAGACAAATTATTACGAAACAGAAATTATAATTTCGCTGACGAAGTAAAAATCATCCGAATGATAACGAAGTTGAGGCAAGAAAAATAAAATCTAACTTCCCTTGTCAAGCTTTGAATACCACACTAAATCCTCGCTCAGTCATTTCATCATCGCAAATAGCCGCAACTCAGAACGTTTGATCTCTACTCCTCGATTATAAAAAACTAAGAAATATTAAAAATATAAGGCGATGTAAAAATTTTCCCAAAATATTTCCATCATCTGCAACTGAACTCGTCATTGTTAACAATTTTCAATGAACAGAATCGGGTCATAGATTTCTGCTCTTTGATGGCTCCAGAACAAAAAAATGGAGTGGTTATTTTTGTTGTATTCTTATGGGAACCCCATCTCAACATCACATAATATATATTTCTATGCTACTTTTAAAACGATTCCTCATATCTTTTACCAAATATTTAGCGTTCATGCATCGACAGGTGAGTCAATCATCCCATGCGCGTACGTCTTAACGAGAATGAAAAACCAAGAGGTATCCCATGAAGCATGGAACTATATTTTGCCATTTTTATCACACGAATTGCAAATGGCTATTTGAGATTTCTAAAAAGCCTCCTATTTCAACTCTTTGTCTTAATTATAGTGCCAGGTCCTGCTTTTTTTTCAATGTTAAAAATTTGTGGACGAAAATACAATGGATTGGTTTAGTCGAGATGTATAGGTCTCTGCTATTTAGGGAAAAAATGGTGGAAATGCTCTCAACATTATTCCGTGTACCCATTGACCAAGTAATTGCCAATTTCGAAGCATTGAAATACCATATACAAATGACGAGATTGATTCATCACATGAATTTATCTAATATTTTAAGGACACGTTCATTGGGCTTTAAGAAGAAATGCACCATCCGCCCATTTTTGAAATAAAAATATGGAATCAACAAAATCGGGTCTATAACAACTTACCACGAGCAAAAAATCTGAGGGAAGACTGAAATAGGGCTTTTAACTTCACAGAGCCGCGTATCATCACCACATTTTTTCGTTTTCCAAAAATCTCAAGGAAGAAACTCTTATATAAGCTAGGATGAATACCATAGATTTTACATAAAGAAAGAAACGATGGCAACGAGTTAAAGATCTGAGAATCCAATCTGTTTTTTTCACGATTTGGTTAAAAACCTCAAATGGAGTTTTTAATATAGATTGCAAACCTGTTTAAATTTAATTATTATCACCAAAAATACCGGGTCTTGCAACCACTAACGGCATCCGTGACGGCCAATAGCTACACTTTAATTAAAATAAATTTTTGAACATATAAAAGAACCGTATCGACAAAAATGAAAAAGTCTAATATTTAGCTTGCTTGTACAGCGTAACAAATAGTTACCATAAGCTGGTTTTTCATCGAAAGAAGCGGGTTGTGTCGACCAATAATGCGACATGTAACAAGGAATTGGACAGAAAATCCAACGAAGTAACAAAAAAGTTAAATTAATTGATGTAGTTTTATTTTCAGATAAGCATAAATTCAGTCTCTAGGAATGTCTTGTTCGTTAAGGCACATGTCCAAAAAATGATAACTATTTTCTGACATCTCAGCAGCTTTTAACGAATCTTTAAAAAAGAACTCTGCCCCTTGGATTCGTGAAGTGACGCGAAACCTCAAAAGCATTATTGCGTGAACTTTCTTAGTAGTTTGAGATTATTTTTTTTAGAAAATAGAAATTTTAAAGGGAATTCGGTTTATTTTTTCCTCGGTAATTAAAATTAAATTCAAAGGGTTCCATTCTCGAAATAAGTTGAAAATTTTTAAATTTACTTCATTAAAAAAAGGGGGGGATTTTGGGTGAATCTATGGGAAATTCTGAATTAAACAATAGAAAGCGTGCCCAAAAATAGGAAATTCTGAACGGGAAATGGTGTAGGACAATAAGGGTTATGGGCAATCTTTTAATCTACTAGATTAATGGAGTTTTCTTATCGACTTTTATTGTGGAAATTTTCAACGAGAAATCGTTAGAATCTTAGTGGATGTGGCCGAGAGAATCGATCAGAAAAAATGGCCACGATCTGAGCCCTAATTGAGAGTATGTTAACAGATGAAATGTCCTCCAATTTCAAGCTTCGGAATTTGGGCAAATCTAGATGAGAAAATATTTTAGACATTTACGTGCCATGTTTTCTGATCACATTTAATTATGGTCATGCTACAGGTCATAAAATACGATCGGCATAAGTTTTAATTCTTCTATGCCGAAATGATTTTAAGGTATTTTTCTCATCCATTTTCTATGAAAATTTGACAAATCAAATAATTGATCAAACATCTATTTTTATCGTGATCAAAATAATTAAGGTTTCTACATATTTGTGAATATATATGATATAATTATTATTTTTATAGGTTTTGGGTGTGTGGACATGAGTCGTTAAAGATTAACAAATTGATATCACCGAAACTTAAAAAATGTAAATGTAATTTCAAACTGAATTAAAATTCGTCTAAAACCACGAATTATTAATCAGCGGTCATTTATATCAACTAAAAATTTTAGCCATGAATTTAAGATAACGTGTTCTATCCTTAAAAATTTTAATATATGGTTAAATTTTTTATGCATATTTAAATTATTTGCACGAATTTCAAACCTATGAAAATGAGTGCATGATTAATAAAAATATGATTCATTATCAGGTACTCACAACAAAAAACCTAAATACAAGAAAAGCGCCTTTTATTTTGGGGTTTGAATCATTTAATTTGAATTAGTTACATTTTCGAATTGGGCGGTTAAAAAATCAAGCAAAAAATGTTTACTTTTGAAATTTTATACAAAAATTATTAGTAAAACTGAAAATAAACATTAAATTTGATACATTTATACAGTTTCGTAAACTTATAACTCGCAAAGGAACGATTTGTGATACAGGGCTTTCATTTACTTTCGAGCATGATCCATTTACTATCGAGCATGATCCATTTACTATCGAGCATGATCCATTTACTTTCGAGCATGACCCATTTACTTTCGAGCATGACTTCAATGCTGGTGTAATCCTTTGCTTCCTTGTAGTCGCATATTTATAAAATCAAATGCTCACGAAAAAAAGGGGGGGAGGGATACAATCAAACAAGAGGTTGAACTGTTTCTGTCAACTAAATGTCAATCGGATGATTGCGAATACAGAGGTTGACACAACGGATCAGTAAATTGTTGAGTCTTACGTTATCCTTTTTTGCACATCTCCAACATATTCGGTATGTATATTTTGAGTAGAAAATGTGATCTTGAAGTTTCAACAAATATACTTCTCAGCGAACGAATGCCGACTTGGTAATGTAGCCATAGTGGACTGAGTGTTTAGCTGGTGAGAGTCCTGCACTACCCTAACTGCTTGCAGAAGGGTGCCTAGCCGGAGTACGACCCTACCGTACGTGGACACATTCGCACTCGCGGTCGACGTAAAGTCCGTGCAGAAATGTACCGGTGCAGGTTTAAATACCTCTAGCTGAGAGCAAAAAAGAAAGTTTCAACAAATCGTTTCGCTAGGACTCGTCATCATCCGACGACTGCGTGAAAATTTAACATCACGTGTTTGCTTTTGCTATTTTTCCATAAACTACGTTCTTATGATATTCAACGGTGCTTACCCATGTGTTAATTGTCTACGGTAAAAACAGTTGCCGCTTGATATACATCAAAATAACCGAGTTACTTTGTGTAATACATGGCTTAGATGACATCTTGACGAGTGTTGAACCAATAATTTCAGTCAAAGCTTTTTACTTTGGTAAATATCAAGTCTATACATGGTTTCGCCTTCAATGTCTCGCATTCTAGCCGTCATTGTTGCGTATCAAAACTTTAAAAAAAGAAATCAAATTGGAGTTTTCTGAGTTAGCATGTTGAATATATGATACGAAACGAACATGGTCAACGTATCATGCAAGATGATCAGTTTAGAGAATTTTTTATGTTGAATGACACGTCATTTTAATTTAGTTCAATAAATGTAAAACTAACTATACGCAAAAAATCATAGCGAACCGAATAAATAGAAAAACGATTTTTTCGTTTCACTGTACACACGTTCCTATTTATTACTTCTAAGTAACAACCTGATTCTACATGAACAATATGAGTAAAATTTATGTTTTCAAGGTAATCAACTCTTAAATTATTTCGACTGATAAATCGAGAATGAAATTACCGATCAAAAATACTTCTTGGTGAATACAACTTAGCCCAAAAGGTTTAACTTGATATTGAAATAACTTCATTGAGAGATTATTAATTTTTCCATCTGTTTTCTTTGGTTCAATAGAACCAAAGTATTCTGAAATGACCCCTCTCTAACGATTATTTAAAACTGGGAAACGATGGCTGCACTTAAGTTATTTCTTTATATACCAAATTAACCTATCATTTATCACTAAGACAATATATTTATCAAGTTTCTTAACTCATCTTGAATAAAATATGTTAAAAATTGCACTTTAGTAAATGTATTATAGAATGTTTAGACAAGTAGTATTTAAGGAAAAACACGGTATTAAAAACAAAATTCTCGAAATTGATAATTTTGTATGAAGTGTTGAACAATGTTTATTTCGCTTCATATATTCAAAGTGTTAATTTAAACAACTTTCATTTGATCTCAAGTTTTTACAGAAAGTTTCGATGGGCAATATTTAAGGCTATGATGCGAGTCATTGAAGGCAAAACCAGGTAACTATTGACCGTGGAGCAGCGTTAGAATATATCCAGAGTTTTCTAATTATTATTTACGTGGAGTTACTTCAGAGCACTGCTGTTTGAACAAGGATACATTGGAGTAAAACTGTTGCACTGAGCTATTTAGGCCCATGGCTATTCGGGTCCCGGTTATTTACGTGCAACATTTTTTGATGATATGTCAAGGATAAGTGAACTGTCTCAATCACTTGGAATACCAAAATTATTCAAACACAATCGTCTATTTAATCATCCCCGGCTGTCAGTAGCCAAGATAGG
>JWZT01005498.1:9769-20116 GCA_000827895.1 Thelohanellus kitauei
TTTTCAAATATACATTTTAAAAATATATGGAAAAACCATTAAAAGGTTTAAATGAGATCATAGACTTTTATATTTATTTGAAAATTACTTCATGAGATGACATGTCTATGTGAGATTTGGCACCGCATTTCATTTGCAATTTATTCAAAACATGTTCAATTTAATTATATTCTGTGTTCGTAAGAAATTTTAAATATATTCATCATCATTTAAAATCTGTATTTTTGTTTAATGTTAGTATTGTTTGAGAATAATGATTCACACCAATCTATTAAAATCGAAAAATCATTTATTTGAATGATGAGGTTTTTAAAAAAGAGATTTTATTCATTCAACAAAATTTTAAAGGTTTTCATAGGATACATTGTTTTTTATTACAATTTCGTTAAGAACATTCAATATTTCGAGATTCCATCCTGTTTACAGTTAAACTACCTCTGAAATATATTTATATATTCCTGATACATTTAGTTAACGAGTATAAGGATTGAAAAACAAGGTCGACCATGCGCACGATGAAAATAAACTGTTAAAATCGAGTTTAAATCTTTTTTTGTAAGTAATGGAAGACATGCCTCAAATTGTGAAAAGTTAATTCCAGCGTCTCATGTAATTTTATATTTGATATTTTAATGATGTTCAAGTTTGTTTTTTTGCCGATGGAAAATTCAAAAAATAAAGTTAGTTTTGAAGAGTTAACAGATTCAAGCATAGAGGTTATATTTATATGATTCCAAGGGAGTTTTAAGTTAAAAGAATTTAACTTTTCCAATCAGTCTGTAAACAATATGAAATCGACATGTAAAGAAGAATCGATTTATCAAAAACTATAGATTTTAAAAAGTAACGTACAAATTTATTTCTTCAATTAAATTAACAAATCTTGGATAGTTTTTGTTTATCTAAGCCAACATACTTATTCGGTCGTATAGGATCCCGTTCTGTACAATATTCAAAATAATGTTTTCATAAAATCTGCATTTTAAACGGGTTCTGCTTCTCAGGTTCACTATCGTAGTAGCAACTTTCATAAAATATACGAATGGAAGTATGTTATTATTCAAAACTTCATGGTTGATTATGCAATGGTAAGACAAAAAATTAGGAATTTTTTTGTTGTTCATGGAGTGGGTGATAAATCTCTCGACTTTAACAATCAGTTCTTCTGCTTCATATGCGGCTGTCACCCACAGCTTGTGTAAAGACATATATTGATTTTGCGTATATTAAGACTATTGTTGAAATATCCACGCCCATTGGTCAGTCTTTAATACTTTATAATTTTATAAATTCTTCTCTTGCAATAAGACCGTAAAATATCGCTCTCATTACAACTGCCCACTGTGTTGATTCTGTTATGTCTTTGGACTAGTTAGATTGTATTGTAACCATTCAAACTTATTCAAATCTATCTTTAATTTAATTTGTAATTTTTTTAATGTTTTGTATTCTTATTCCGATTGTGCTAATGGGCACCTACAAGTAATTTATCGGTTAAATAATCGCTCGTTTTTTGGAACATCTTTAACAAATGCAAACGGTATCAGTCAGAAATTCTTCTATTAACATTTGTCCATTAAGGACAGGCTTTTATTTTTTTTCGAGCAGATTACAAGATTTCCAATACCTATTGTGGCATTTTCACTTTTATCAATGCATTATTAAAAAATCATTTGTGGAGATAGGTTCAATTTAATTTGGAGTATTTTCTTCTTTCTGAGGTAAATAGATAGCTTCTGTATAAAACTATATTGGTTGTTTCGAATTCTCCTTCAATGCTATGTATTTTGTGCAAATACGTATATTTCGCTGCGCCACCAACAAAAATATTAAACTCCCAAATCGATAATAATTATGATTGTGGAAATAAGTATTAATATTATAGTCATCGAAGGTTAGTCATTTAGAATGATATCAGTTTAATCAAAATAGTTTAAAAATAGACGGAACTTAAATTTTGTCCTGAATCTTATTTTATCTTAGTATATTTCATAATGAAAAAATAATGTGAGCAGGTGAAATATATAGGCACTCACAAATCAAAAAGATCACTTTCTGTTCTAAATTTGCATATTTTGTTATAATACAGTGATTTTATAAAGGCCCAACTTTGTGGGTAAAAAATGATGATAATTTTTCTCTGTTTTATCAGTGCGTCTTACAATTAGTACACATTATGAATTATACCGTCTTTTGAAAATTTGAAGTATTTTGTCATGGATTTCATCGGATTTTGAAATAAACAATTTTACAGACTCAATGATCCTATAGGGTTATGAATCCATATGGAGATTCTGTCTGTATCAAATTTGTATACCTTCTCTACATATGACTCGTATTTTTGACAAATACTTTCCTTTACGTAAAAACTCCACGAGGATAAAGAATACCGTTAAACCACAGAAAATTATGTTTTAATCTATTTTGTATCTAACAAGGTACATTTTATATCTTTGTGAATGTCTTCAACCAAATTATTATCACACCAAACAGTATTAATCACTATATATACATGAACGATATTTTCAGAGACTAATACATTGTTATTTTAATTGTTTTTGACATTAATTGTTAATTTATGTTGAGTTTTTAAATGATTAGAAAGATGAAAGTACAAATATGAGTCTCCCGCGCGCTTAGAATGATGCTTCTTGAAACATACATAACCATCTTTCAAACACATTAAGTCGAAATATGATGCCATCAGTGTAACATTAAATATGAAAAACCCGTAATCATTTTTAGCATGAAAGGCACGAAATTTTCAGCATTCATTTATTGATCTGAATGGCTTTTATCTTAAGAGAAATACCATTAACTGGAAATTTCATTTAGCTATTTGTACGTATACAACGTGCGAATACATTGATTGTAGTTTGCCCTGTTTAAATTATGCCTCAAATACGGTGGATATTAGTGGACAATAGCAGTTAGTTTTTTGTAATGACCTTTCTTGTTTTTAACTATTTCAATAAATGCTATATCGGATTACTGTCAGGAAATGCATTTATTCAACAACTTACTATTTTCAGTCTCAATTATAAGTATGATTTTAGGCCCTGTATGTTTAAAAAGAGTATATGTTGGGATAAGTGGTTGTGGGAGTTAAACTCTATGCGGGTTCCTCGACCCCATCAGGCTAACGGTCGAATACCCCTAATTTAAACTATTATTCTTAATTAAAAAATGTTGAGTGTAAAATATTGTAAATTTAATGCAAATTAATATATATTTTCAGCAGCGCATGAAATTATATATTAAGCATTTGGACTTTCAGCTTCTTGTAAGCAATATTATTACCTAATATATATTATGAAACATACCGCAATACCCACGATCGTGAATACCATAATCAAAATAATACACGTAATCATCGTCATCCATAATCCTTTTTTACTGAATAATAATTTTGGTTTAAAATAACACGTCCAATCACTATATAATGGTGGGAATATGTTGTATATATTAGACAACATTCTTCCATCTCCATCACAAGGTTTCAGTACAGTCTTAGATGATATAGGGGATTGTATGTTTTGAAACTTATCGTTTTTTAATTCACATTTTTGGTAGATACATCCGAATTGAATGAATATGTGAAATAGTTCAAAACTGAACATTTCAGCATTACTCGTACCCATATCGAATTCAATAAAAATTTTATGAAACTCGTATCTGATGTTTTTCTGGAATATGAATTTATATCCAATAGATAGGTTGTGTACAGGATTATGTGGCCGTGTCTTAAAACTAACACGACATTGATTTATTTCAACTACCGTTTCGTTAATTAAAGTATCACATTTGATATTACACCAAAAACCTGATCCTTTGAATTGTATTATCAATGTAGAACCTTCAAAATTAATGTTTTCTATATGTTCAGAATTGATTCTTGCTTCATCTTCCCTAAATTAGTACAAAATTTACAATGACAAAAACATTAACATTTTGAACTTTACATCGAATAATATTTCATCCTTTCCTAGCGAGATCTTGAAAATTTTATTGTTAACATCGTCTGTCCATGAAAATGCTTGGACAAATATGAAAGAATAGAATAACATTGTTTAATGGGATTAATATATTTTTTAATATATTATGAGACACATTCAAAGATATAGATAGCTCAATTAAGAGAATATTGATCAGCTGTTGATCGCATAGTTAGAAGAAGTAGGGCGAGGTAGGTTTTGACTGTAAAAAATTTTAAACTGGCAGAGAAATACACATTACCTGCTTATTATAATTAATAAAATATTTAAATCTGGGGAAATACAAATTTCTGTCATTATCAAGCTAACAGAGAAATACGTCAAGATACGTAAATTAGACACCCTAAAGCAAAAATAGACAGTATTTTCGTTTAAAATTTGACAAAATACACTAAGTTGGTTCAAAAATATATTGAATTGTAAAATTATGATAGTAAATACATAACATGGAATGAGTCGAAAAGATTCCTTTCAAACAACTTACTAAATATATTTATCAACATTCCGATAATCAACGACATGTATTTACAATTAAAATAAACTTCTTTGAATACTAGATTAGGTAAAAAAACATATATCTTGTTTTTTATTCAATATTATATGTTAAACATTATTTTTTTAAATAATCATCAAAAATCAAACAGCATTTAAACCTTAGTGTAATTTGCTTATTGAATTATCTTTTAATAAAAAATTTAAAAAATACGATTTGCAACTAATGACGATCCTAAACCTTCACGGAATTTTTGATTTAAATTGATTGATTATCCTGATTGTAGAGGTCAGATAACAATTATCCGTTGAATTAAATACAACAATTAATTATTTTAATCTTTAGAGCTTAATTCATCAATCTGAAATGTATGTTGGGGTCTTTTTTATCTTTGTTTATTTATATTTAGATATTTTTCAATAATATACATGTATAAATACAATATGTAAAAACCATTAAAGTATTTTAACAGATCATAGACTTTTATATTTTTTGAAAATTACTTGATTATGACATGTCCATGTGATATTTGGGACATGCAATTTTATTTTTAATTTTTTCGAAACATGTGCAGTATGATGAAATTCTGTTCTTAAACAATTTTCATTATTTTCATCACTCAGACAAAATGTGCATTTTTATTTAATGTTATTAATGTAGTAGAATAATGATTAACACAAATATATTGAAACAAAAAAATTATGTCTTTGAATGATGAAGTTTTTAAAAAAGGAAATGTTATTTCATTCAACAATATTCCCAATTTTTTATCGGATATATTCGAGTTTAGTACAATGTCGTTTAGAGCATTCAACATTTCTAGCTCCACTTCTTCTGTTTTAAGTTGAAAAATCTAGGAAATATATTTTTATATTCATGATAAATTTAGTTAACGAGTAAAAGGATTGACAAACAAGGTGACCATGCGCACGATGAAAATCAAATGTTAAAATCGATTTTAACTCTTTTTTTGTAAGTAATGGAAGACATGCCTCAAATGCTGAAAAGTTGATGATAGCGTCTTATGCCATTTCCTTGAATTTTATAATGATGTTTATATTTGTTTCTTTGCCGATGGAACATTCATAAAATAAGTTTGGTTTCAAAGAGTTAACAGATTCAAGCATAGAGGTTTTATTTCAATGATTCCACGGCAGTTCTAAGTTAAAAGGATTCAAATTTTCCAATCACTCTATGACGAATTTGAAAAATACAAGTCAAGAAAAATTGGTTAAGAATGATAGATTTAAAAAAGGGACCTACAAATTAATATCTTCAATTAAATTGATAAATCTTGAGAGAGATTCTGCTTTTCTAAACCGACATATTTATTCGGCAGTTTAGGATCCCGTTCTGTAGAATATTCAAACGAATGTTTTCATAAAATCTGCATTTTAAACGAGGCTCTCGTCTAAGGTTCATTATAGTAGTAACAACGATCAAAAAATATACGAATGGAGTATTGTATTATTCAAATCTTCCTGGAAGATTATGCAATGGTAAGACGAAGTTATGAATATATTTGTATTTCATGGAGTTGGTGATAAACCCATCGTCGCTCACAATCATTTCTGATCTTGCATATGTGGCTATAATCTAAAATGCTTGTGTAAAGACATATACGGATTTTGCGTATATTAAGACTATTTTGTAAATATACTCGCCCATTTTTCGTCTTTTCATGTATTATAATTTTAGTAATTCTGTTCCTTTAACTAAATCCATAAAATATTGTTCTCATTTCAACTGGCCACTCTGTCATTTCTGATGTCTAAGGACAAGTAAAAATGTATGTTAACAATTCAAAAATATCCATATCTATCTGTATTTTAATTTTTAATTTTTTTATATGCTTTCTGTACTTCTTCCAGTAGTGCTATTGGGCATCTGAAAGTATTTTATGTGTTACAACATCTCTCGTTTTTTGCAACATTCTTAAAAAATGCAAACAAAATCAGTGAAAATCCTTAAATTAACATTTGTCTATCAAGGAAAGGCTTTTAGTTCTTTTCGAGAGGATGATATATTTGCAAAGAATTTATTGTTGAATCTTAGATTTTTTCAATGCATTGTTAGAAAATCATATTTGGATAGACAGGTTCAATTTAATTTGATGTATTTTCTTCATTGTAAATGGATAGCTTGTGTATAAAATTTAATTTGTTTCCACGTAACGTTGAATGTTATATTTTAGGGTTCTACTGCTAAAATTTCGCTATAATACCAACAAATATATTTAACGTGTATATCGACGATAAATTATAATTATTTCAGTCATTAATAAAATCATAGTCATCGAATTATACTCGTTTTAGAACAACATCATTTGAATCTAAATATTTTAAAGAATGAACGGAACAACTTTTGTACCCAATCTTGCACTTTCTTAGTATACTTCATTTTTTTGAATATAAATGTTGCCAGGAGAAATATAAATGCACGCACATATCATAATATCTCTTTTTGTTCTTAATTTTCTTATTTGGTTATAATACAGTGATCCTATACAGTCTCAACTTAGTGAGTATGAATATGGATAATTATTCTCAGTTTAAACTGCGCGTACTACAAATTTTATACAGACTTTAAGAATTTTACCGCCTTTTGAAATATTTAATGATTTAGATACAGTCTGCCCGATTTTTAAAAAAGTGATTTTTTAGTCTCAATGATCGTATAAGTTTATGAATACCTTATGAGATACTGTGGGTATCAAATTTGTATACCGTCTCTGCATGTGACTCGTTATTTTTACAAATATGTTTCCTTTACGTTTAAATTCCTTGAGGAAACGAATCAAAGTTAATAAATTGTGATTTAATGTTTTATATTATTTTGCATTTAACATGGTACCCTTTTATTTGTGTGAATTTCTTGAACCTAATTTTCATATTACCAAACATTATTAATAACAATATACACATAAACGATATTTGAAGAGACTAATAAATTGTAATTTTAATTGTTTTTGACTTTTGTTTTTAATTTTTGTTGAGTTTTTAAATGGTAAGAAAGATGATAGTAAAAATATGAGTCTCATGCTCGCATAGAGTGATGTATCTTGAGACGTACGTTAAAATCTTTCAAACACATTAGGTCTCAATAGGATGGGCACGGCGTCTCGAAATGGATGCAAAACCCGTAACCATATTTTGTATGAACGCCATAACATATTCAGCATACATTTATTCGCCCATAATGGCTTCTATCTTAAGTTAAAGAACATTGACTGATAAATTAAGCAGTATATTTGACCCTATGGTTAGTTTCATTATTTTTATTGTAGTTTCCATTGTTTCTATAATGCCTGAAAATAGGGGATATAGGTTTCGAATAACAGTTAGGTTTTTGTGATGACTAATCTGGTTTTACAATATTAAAATATATGCCATATCTGATCAGAGTCATGAGATGCATTTATTCAACAACCTACTGTTTTAAGTTTCAAATATCAAAAATATATCACACGCGGTATCGATTTAATTCATATATGTTTGGGATAACGGGGTACCCGAGTGAACGCTTTGCATTTTCCATGACGCCCGCAGGTACATGGTTGAGTTCACTGATTAAAACTATTATTAATAATGAAAAAAATGTTCAGTGTAAAATATTGTAAATTTAATGCAAATCAATGTATATTTTCAGCAGCGCATGAAATTGGATCATCAGCTTTTGGACTTTCGGCTTCTTCTAAGGATTAATTTTACCTAAAATATGTTATGGAAAATACTGCAATACCCGTAATAATGAATACGAAAATCAAAATAATCAACGTAATGACTGTCATCCATAATCCTTTTTTACTGAATAATAATTTGGGATTAAAATAACACGTCCAATCACTATATAAAGGTGGAAATATGTTGTATATATTAGACAACATCCCTCCATGTTCATCACAAGGTTTCACCACACCAGAAGATGTTAAATAGGGGTTAAATATTTGAAATGTATCTTTTTTTAATTCACATTTTTGGTAGATACATCCAAATTGAATGAATATGTGAAAAATTACAAAACTGAAGACTACAACATCGCTTTTACCCATATCGAATTCAACATATTTTTTATGAAATTCGTATCTGATGTTTTTGTGGAATATTAATTTATATGCTATAGAAAAGTTGTGTACATAATTGTTTGGCTGTGTCTGAATACTAAGATAGCATTGACCTATTTCAACTACCGTTTCATTAAAGAAAGTATCACATTTGATAACAGACCAAAAACCTGATCCTGTGAATTTTATTATCAATTCTGAACCTTCAAAATTGAATTTTTCTATATGATCACAATAGAATTTCCCTTCATCTTCCCTAAATTAGTTGAAAATTTACACTGACAAAAAGAATAATATTTTAAACTTTACATCGAATAATATTTCGGTTTTTCCTAGTGCGATATTGAAAATCTTATTTTTCACATCGTCAATATGTGTATATACTTGAATAAGAAATGTGAAAATGATGTAAACCAACATCGATGTAGAAAAAACTTTGAGGAGTTTACTAAAAATTAATTGATGCTTTAATTTATATAGTTACGCCTTAAATACCAAACTTGAATTTTAACTGATGATCCAAAAATCTCGATTCATTATAAAATAAAATTTGACATACAATTAAATTTTTTATACACAAAAAAAGAACAATTCTCTCGATTTAATAATTGATTTTTTTTATAAATGGTTTTAATATTCAAGTTGGCCTTTCAAAAAATAAAAACTTTTAAAACATTCATACATTATGTAAAAAAAATTAACAGTGATATAATACGAAATGATAATTGATGAATCTATGTCTCATGCGCACTAGTGTTACTTAGACATTTATTATCCTATAAATAAGTTAATAGTCAATTCTAAATTTACAAATATGATAGAACTAGACCGTTTGACGGACACCCGTTCGGTCCGCTACTTCGAGAAAGTTAGATTAATTGAAAGAAAACCTTGCATTTAAGATAAAAGAGAAATAGACGTACCTTATAAGAGATATCTAAACTCACCTCACCTTTTAATATCAATAATTATTTGTAAAGCATTCAAAAATTCAATCGATAACACCTGGACTGTACTCAAATAATTTATTCTCAACATTGATTCGTACAGACCATAAAAATTAATATGGAGACGTTGTGGCACCGATTTTTAATGATTATTAAACACGACGCAAACAAAAAGAAACAGATAAACAACAATTACAATGCTCAAAATGATCAATGCTTAGATAGTGTGATTGTGGTCAGATCGCATGACCAGGATTAGGATTAAAAGCGTTACCGAGTGAGTGAGTGACACTATTCTATTATATATAAGATGTATAGATTATCGTAATGATGATATTCATGTACCAACCTATAATTTCGAATGTTTAAAATATTACTCATCTATTTTATTTCTCTTCCAATAATTATAAAAACATTTAAAGTGTACGAATATAAAACATATTAAATAAACGTGTTTAAAACTCAGAGATCACACCATAACAATTGATATTACAGTCTATATATATAAATATTTGATAATCACTGGTGGCGTGTCTTAGATATCAAACTCTTCATCCCATTACATAAAATTAACATTTAATTCTAAATAAGAATAATATGAATCTATAATGAATATGAGGATTTGATTTCAAGAGACTGTGTGTTTTCTCTATAAGAGATTTCGAAACTATTTTTAATTGAACATCTTTATTTCAAATCAATGTTTTTAGGCTTTTGAGAAACTTATATTTCATTGAATATTTATATAGATATCAAAATATATCGTGGGGACCTATTGTAGTTGACAGAAACTATATGATTAGCAAGATAATTGTGTGTGTACATTAGAGCAGATGCTAAGACTATAAG
>JWZT01005498.1:35449-46464 GCA_000827895.1 Thelohanellus kitauei
ATATATATCCATTTTGATCATGTGAATGTTGTCTGGAAATAATTATTAGGCTTATATGAATATTCTAGCGTTAGATAATGTAATTATATCGAAACAGCTTTGGTCTATAATAACTCTAAGGTTTTGTCGTTTAATTATTATTATGTCTCAAAAAATATCTTATGAATATAATAATACAAAAACATGATGTTTTGATATGGAAAGCTGATCAACAGCTTTCTTCTTACGTGTTTATATGGTGTTTTTTAATTCATACCAATATTACAATAATTTTATTATTTGGAAATTATCGATGTTTTTTAGTTAAATACAGGGAAAATATATTTGAAATTATAAACATGCTGGAGTAGTGTATTTAAATATTTTAAAATTTGGATATCGTTTACATTAATATGTGAATTTATATTTTTTTAAAACGGTCATGGAGTAGTACATACCTGTACCAGTGCATTACTGGATGAACTTTAGTAGACCGAAATGGCGACGTAGTCACCGGCGACATGGTTACATTCAGAGTATGCACCTATCTGCGAACCGACGAGAGAAGTAAAAGACTCACACGCGCTAAACATTCTTCTCCATCAACCTGCTCACAACAGCTACGATTCCAAAACAGCATTCCTTCTCTGGTGATTTTCTATATTTTATGATATCAAAAATAAAAATAAACATATATTTGGAGTTCAAGATAAAATATAAACAAAATATAATCATAATAAATTTATTCATATATGTAAAGGACGCTCTTAAAAGACTATTACCTCAAGCCATTCAGAATTTTATACTATTTTAGTTTACTTTCGGACCCAACCAGTTTAAAAATATTCGATTTGTTTAAATTTTTATATTTTTTCAGACTAAATATGTTGTCTGTATATATATTTCGTAAAAATGATTTAACGTCGACTGTAACCTCTCAATATTTGATTGTTTTTTTGGTTATTAGGCAGGTTATTTTTTTGCATAATCAACATTGAAATATTTCAATATAAAGAGTTTGTGTATCAACATCTCATCTAAATGTTAATCATCAAAATTGAGAAACGATTTCTGTAATCTATCGATATATATTCTTAAAGAAATATCATATAGATTCTAAAAAAATATGTTAAAGCAAATTATTTTAAGTTTCAAAATGAATATTATTTAAATGAAAATATACTAGAAATAGGTTCGTTTAAAATGTATATTTCAGATTTTTGATGAAAAAACATGCCTTGTTGTTACAAATCATATTTAATATATAACATGGAAATATTTTGATCGCTTTACTGAAATGAGATAATTCAAATCTCTAGTTTAAATAAATGTTTACTCGATGTCTAGAATAAACATTTTGGTATATTAAAATACAAATTTCAAACTTTCATCACACATTCAGATGATCAGTTAAACATATGTTTGTTAGGGTCAGACTATATTTAGACGGATATGATATTTTTGACTTTCTTGATAGATCAGAAAACATATCAATAATCATATATATCCACATTCATGTTAACTGGTTCTTAAATCAAAAAGATATTTGATAAAAGTACACTTTACTCTCAACAGGTTCATTAATAAATCGTATATATTGATATCAATGAAATGATGACAAATTTTAGCGTTAAAAATCTTAAATTGTTTTAAGTAATTATTACCATTGATTTCCAAACACTTCGAAAATTCCTACAAAATCAACAAAAGTCAATGTGTTGATTTCGGGTCGATCACAAAACGTCAGTAAATGATATCAACATTTACGAGATTTTTACTGTTTTGTTACAATCATTTGCTTTTACAACGGTGTTCGTAAACAGGTAAGACTAAAGTGATTTAAACTTGATATCTTCAAATGGTAAACAGTTGAAACGCTTTAATTCATCAATATACCATGGTTTCGAATATAACCATTGTTACGACAAAGTTAATATTCAGTATAAATTTACAATACAATTTATCGAATCACTTATGCGGCTTAGCTCATCTACATTTTTATATGAAAACCAGATTCACCAATAAAATAGATAATTTATAACGCTCTGATAATTTTACCATCATAGGCACCTAGGAATTTACGAAGTGGACAACATCAATATAACATATATGATATTCATTTAAACAATAGAGAAATAAGATTAAATTGAACGTTTTATTTCTGAATATGATTCAATCTCCATATATGAGGTTTGATGTGTAATTTTCGTTTATATCATATCTCATATTTTTAGATTTCTCCATTTTTTATTTACAATATCCGAGTCTTAGTATCTAGATGTCGTATTTTATTTATCTAATTCAATGAATCAAATGATTTTGTCAGTTAATCATTAAAGGCAGATCACTTTTATCCTCGTATAATCAAGCAAACCTTTTATTTATTATCACAGTTCAATTTACACTAGTATTTACAATACAGTGATTTTAATTAAAGGTACTCATGCCCAATGTGATGCAATTCTAACTCTAAAATTGCCATATACGTAAAGTATTAATGGATTGAAAATGTATGTACTTATCATCTCGAAAGGGTTCAAGAATTACCATGAAATATCATTTTTATTTGGTTTTCATTATTCGTGAAACTAGAATACGATCCATTGATTTCTTGATATATGAAACATGATACGAATTCTAGTATGCGTTAAATTTGACAAAAAATACTCTATATTCAACCATATTAAGAGTTTCTGCTCAAATATCGCAAAATGATTTATCTTGTAGATTTCGTTAATATATGTAAATTTTCTTAACTCAATATAGAGGAATATATTTACAAAATAACGTATTATCAATTTGACTATTTTTTCATATTGTGATCACATACTTGACTTGTTGAATGGACAGTCAATAATTTAGATTTAAATATATTTTAATAATACAATAGTTAACCTGATCTACTTCTCAGCCATTGGTTGAAAATATTTATAACACATGAAGAAATATATATGATTGTAAAACAAATAATATTGTAAAAAATGGTGATAAAATTCAGTATAACTGAAAATTGTATTCAACGTAAGACGAAAATTTCGACTTCAGTTTTTTTGCGCAGAAATATTCATTTCATAGAGCTTTTTTAGATGAATATTTTAAGTTTATTTTACTTTGAGTTAAAAATGAAGGCCTGAATTTTTAATTTGTCTAAATTCTCCGCCATCATATATGACAATTTATTCGGTATATAGAGAGCATATTAAATATACTTGATATTTTCTTTCGATTTTTGAACACTTAGACTAATATTAATTTTAGGATTTTATAACCTGTTCTGCGGATTTTCGTTGGTTTAAACATTAAAATTGCGAAATATTCTACAATATTAATTCGAGACATAATTTGAAAAAATTTGTTTTTGACTGTAAAATAGACAGAGTATAATTATAGACAATGTTTAATTTTTTATTTTAATATAAAAAAAACTTTGGAAATTTGTTAACTTTAAATTTACCTAAAATTCGGTATCATGTGATTAAGCGTGTTAAGTTGACAATCATGACTACATCAAGATCAGTTATTTATTGGATTTGAACACTGTATGATTGATTTTTGTATTCAAGTACGGATATTACTGTCTCAATAAATTATTTATTATATTAAAGAATAAAAATAAAGTTGAATAAAATGTATTAGAATATGATGAAATTGATTTCATAAAAAATATGTTAAGAGCGAATTCTGAAATACGAAGTAAATTTTAATTACTAAAAATATAATAACTACAATCTTATTCATATTAATTGAAAATGAAGATTTATTTTCATATATTTAATATATATCAAATAAATTTGATAAACCAACACAAAACCACGCAGACATAATTTAGGATAAAAGAATAATATTTTTATTTCATTTACATAATTATCTTTTTTTTTAACGTCGACTAATCAGAGATCGTATTTCAAATATATAAATTGCTTCTCAGAAACCGAAGTCAACTTTTATACCTCATCTCTAGTCGTCAGATATATTTCGATGAACATTTAGAATATCAGAAAATTAAATAACCTATTATAGGCGAAGAGATATGTGCTTTGTCAAGTTGTGTCTATGAAATGGACAATCGCGAATTGAAGACGCTTTTGCCGTGCGCGTAAAGTTCATGCATAAATATAATTTTTCAGGTATAAATGGCTTCAAATACCTTAAAATAATTGAGGACATATATATAAATATTTTGATGAGTCATGTACAGATTTCAAAATTATTAGTCAAACATAAACTTAAATAATGACTAGATACAATTATATATTATTCTCAGATTTTAAAATTGAATCCGGTTAATCATACTGTTAGAGGATGTAGTCGACTATCATAGATATTCAGTTATGTTTTAGTTTTTATATAAATAGCTTCTCATGATGATTCTGCAACAATTGGTATGGTATGAGGATGCAGTAAAGATTGGTTATACTAAGAGGGGAGAGGTTTATGGATATATGGTATATCGTGAGTAATGAGGCAGCTCTAAGTGATCTATCTTTGTGACCACACGGTGAGCGCCTGTAGTCTTTGGTTCGACTCTGGCTGGACACATCTTTTACGTTACACATACCATCAAAAACGGCCATAATGCGTATATCGTAATTCAAAAAACAACATAACGATTGGTTTTTTTATTTTAAATGTTATCTATATTCATTAAATTAATGATTTTTTTGGGTTTATAGAATGGGCATATCTAGTAGCTAATCAGATCTGTTCAATTAAAGAAGAGAAACTTATAATATGATGACGAATAAAATATTTATCTTTTTACTCACGATAATTTTCAAAATGATATTTGTTAAAATTTAGAAAATAATCATGACAATATTTATATATGTTAATTAAAAACACATGTTTTGTAATTATTTCGAAAAAGTAGATGAAACAGTTGACAAGTTATGACGTCACATTTGGATCATGTTATAGATAATATGGATCGATTGTTAACAGTTGATGGTATATTGATGGATCATGGTACCTAATATAGCATCAGTTTTCCATCAGGATTATCAACATAGTATCAACCATTCTTATATTATAATATCAGCTTCTGTGATTGACGAACGAATGAATTATCTCATTTATCAGCACCATTTTAAATGATTGGGGAAATTCTACACTAATCTCGAAGTATCAAATTAAATTAATTTTGCAAATATTCGAATCGTGTCATGTATCATTCGAGAATCATACCAACATTTTGATAGTATGATATGATCAACCATGCTATCTTATGATGTTTTTCATATCGTTTTATCTCACATGTGATATCTCATACGAGATTAGTTAATCTTTGGATTGTCACCTGTCATCGTCAACAAATTTATTCTCTGAAAAATGTTCCTATACATTACTCTTCTAGTGTTGATGAATACCATCCATGTAAGCCTCATCAATGTCAATTACAGGTTATTTCGAATTTATATCAGATTTTACAGCGGAGGACATCAATTCGACTTTGAAATGGATGTCCTTTCTTCTCTCGATGTTAACCCGTAATTTGTATTGATTATAGTGAATACAAGACGGTACAAAATAAGATTTATCGACCTTCATTCTATCAAAATAACGAAAGTATCGTGTTTTATCACGACGATGTGGACTTGTGTGCCATGTTTCAAATATATTACACATCAAATGGAACCAATTTCATTTTCTATGATGCGCAGCTGCGAACAGTGTCAAGATTCGTTAGTGGTTGTATGTCTATTAAATAAAACTAGATTATAACACTCACACCCTAGAACTAAATCAAATAAACATTCCAAATAATATGAAATCCACACAAGTTTTGATAAATTCTAAAACAAGTATATACCACGACAAAGTTGCTCTACAATTCTATGTAATATTGACTAAAGCTACCTGGGTGAAAACGGATTCAAGAACATATGATAACTCACCAGATAATCCAAAATCTCTCGTGTATAAACTGTGCAAAATGGCTGGAACGAACGAGTGTGTATTAGATGAAAAAGAATCCGTTACAAAGACAATCGTATTTTTGTCCATGTGTTTTTTACTTTTGGCAACCAATATTATTGCCATTGTACTCAGTAAACTATTATCAAGCAATGCCGAGAACACTAATGCCAAAAAATAAACTAGGAAACTAAAGCTTTTCTTAAACTAATGCACATATATTTTAAAAGAAAATATTTTTAAAGTTTTTTAAATTTCAAAATATGTTTGTAGTTACATTTAAAATGTTCAAAAAATAAACATATTTTTAGACAATATGAATGGCAGCAGAATCGTTTACAATCGGTTTAATGGTTATGGTCGTCTCAAGAATAAATATTTCTGACTAATATATAAATACATTTCTGATTTATTAATAAAAATATATTTCGATATAAATATTGTATTATTTTCCAAAATAATAGCTTTCTCTTATGTCAACCATGTGAAACAAATGGTACTATTTGCCTCAAAAACTCATTAAATTTTTTGGATAGTTAAACATTATACAATCATTCTAGAAATATTTTATTTATTTATTTCTAAACTTCGGTGTACAGTAAACCATGTTTTTTTTGCCAAAAAACAAATGGTATCAAATTTACACTGCTATTAGATTTTTCAAATATTTCGTATGTTTGTTTTTTATACTACTTCACATGCGCAAAATAAACGGCATCTTAATTATAATACTAGCCTATGCATTAAAAAGAAGAATGAATTTGTCAATTATTTTTGAATGTTTTTTCTAGATACTGAATCCTAGATTCAGTGCAGCGTACCTAGATTTCGGAAAAAAATTTAATAGTTAATTTACAAGTATACGTACACAAATCTTAACATATTCATTGGCAAAATCTCTATAAAATGTAAATTTACATAGAAAATGGAATTTTAATTTAAAATATCATTCTATATTACTGAATTTAGTCCCATTTATTTAAACCATGTCTTTTTATCACTTTATTCGAAATCTTGTTAACCGACATCTTAAAATTGCACAGGATTTACTGTATTTGATCTTCAATTTATTTGTTAATCATATTATTTAGGTTAAAATTGTTTTGACATTTCTTCGAAAATTACAGAAAAAATGGAATAAACCTTAAATTTATATAATGTCATCGTTATCTTGGCAGATAATTCATTAGTTTTTAAAAAATGAGTTTTATGAGTATATATACAAATAGTTTAAACATAATCTTTTTAAAAACACATGACAATTCACACATGGATAATAACGTTATACATTAGTATCATGGAGACTAAAAACTAAAACGAGGCTTGTTAAAAATTTTGAAAAACATGGACTGTTATGAAGTATAAGATAGCTATTCAAATATTATAATGATTTTTTGAAATTGAAAAATTTGTATTATGCCTAGAAATTTAATGGTGCATTTGTCTTGAACAAACGTATACAAAATTTTCTCTATGAAGTTATATTACTATATACATGATAGTTGAATTTATTTTGAAAATTCTATTTATTGCTTTTATCACATGGTTTTAATTATTATCAATCCCATTCCGTTTTCGCTAATCCTGTGTTTATCTCGTATCAATAAAATATAATTTTGTGATATAGACATAACGATTGAAACGATCAAATATCATTTTGATTATAAATGTTATTCTAGTTTATGAATATTTACTCTGGGATATTTATGTATGCTACCTAACAAATATCATAAAAATTATCCACAAAAAAATTCGTACATCAGAATCTGTCACATGTAATTCCCGAACGGCACATGTTTTATCTAATATAGAGCATTTTACGTGTAGTTGTGTTAATCAGCACAAAATTAAGCCTTTATATTTACAGCAACAATAATGTCATATTATACACCAGTTCTGGTTCCTGATTGAGTTGTATATTTTAAGCACAGAATAGCTGCACAAACCTCCTTCGAAATAAATAGCCTCTTGACCAGGAATAGTGAATCTTTTATCACTTAAGAGCCAATTCTTCGAATTTATAAAAAATTTGGCATGCATCATTTACTATAATGTTAATCTTTATTAATATATTTTTTAGTAAAACACATAATTTAAAAAAAATTTCAGAAATAATAGTTTTAAATTTTATCGTACAACGAAAATTTATATTTCTATGAAAATTAATAAATTATATTGATGTTAACTCTGGATATGTGCACTCGCCATAAGTGCACACTCCGGTTAATTGTACCAAAAATAAAAGTACAGTTAATATGTTGTTCTGTATTTTTAATGCCACTATCAGTACACTCTGGTTAAGTACACGTTCTTCGAATCAGAGGCTGTGCACTTAAGATGAGTTGACTGTATATGTCAAAGTAATATTTAGAGATGACTTTTATCTGAAAATTTTTCAGAAAACTATCAGATGAGGAATATCGAGGCCTTTAAACAATCCTCTAGATGTTTGTCACGCAGTTGATACCTGCATTTTGATTGTATGCTATTCATGTATGAAACAATGATTCACACAAAAATGGGAGCCAACAAACGATTTTATTTTGTATTATACAATTTTAAAGAATGAAAATTAATTTCCGTCATCTATATTAAAAATTGTTTCATCGAATACGCTGCATTTTAGGATAAAATCATTTTGAAGATCCAATATTTCTAGCTTCACGTATACTGCTTTAACTAATACAAGTTTGGCGATATGTTTGGCTGTTTCGGTTACATTTAGCTGACAGTTAACAGGATTGACTAACGAGGTGACCAAAGGATCAATAAATTAAACTGTTAAAATATTCTTTCAAACTGGATGCTAAATAATTGAAGAGTTGCGATATATTCTGACAAGTAGATTTAAGCGTCGTCTGCCATTTATTCACATTTTGAAAACGTACCAGTTTGTTTGGTTGATGATAAGAAATACATTAAATATTTTTGGCTTTGAAGGAGTTAACAGATCCAATCACAGATGCTTAAGGTCAGTTTTTCTCCTTGATCTAAAAGCATAAATGATTCAATTTTTCATGATATCGGTGATACAGCAAAAATCTACACGGAATGAATACCTTCATAATTTTTTACAAAATATACATTTTAGAATTAAGATAATCTTTAAATTTGTTCAATTAAATTGACAAACCAAGGCAGAGTTTTATTGTCAAATGAACAACTTACTTCTGTGTGTAGTATGAGATCTCGGTTGTCAGAGTGTTTCATTAGGTATTCATAATCATGATGTTGAAGACTGGTTCGTTTTAGAGGGTTAACTATCATCGTACAAACTGTAATAACGTGTCCTAACAGGAGTATCTTACTACCCTAAACTTACTAATTGACTATGCAACGGAAGGCATAAAGTTATGAAATATGTATACTTTTTTGTAGTGGCAGATAAATCAATGTACCTTATCAATCATTGCTAGCTCTGCACTAATGATGATTGCAGTCAGATTGTGTAAATTTATATCTATTCATTTTGCATATAATTATGAATATTCGATAAAAATCCTACCAAATTTTAGTCCTTTCATATGTAATAATTTTAGTAATTATTCTCTTAAGGTATATTCATAAAATATTATTCTCATCATAGCTGCTAACTATGTCGTGTCAAATATGTCTTTGAACTGGTCCAATTATAACGACAACCATTCACACATATCCAAATCTCTTTTTAGTTGAATTGTTTATATTATCTATAAAAATTTTGTATTATGCTTGTGACCTCGCTATCTGATATCTGTAAGTATTTTATTTCTTACATTATCTCAATTTTTGGAAAATCTTTCAATAATACAATCAAACCAGTTTGAAATCATTCGTTTAATAACTATCCATCATGAAAAATTTTTTCTTCTTTTCGTGTAATTTATAAATTTTCAAAGAATCTATATAGCATTTTTAAACTGTTCATAGGCACTGTGAAAAATCAGAGTTCGACGGACAGGTTCAATTTAATAAGATGTTTTCTTCTGTCTAAGTTATGATTTGATAGGATTGACTGTAAAATATAAAAATGTTTTATATGAAAGTTACGTTCAATGTTGTGTTTTATGTGCAACTGCAGTAATTATACCGCAAAAAAACAAATATATCTATTTCCAACATCGAAGAAAAATTATGATTCTTCCAAGTCATTATTAAAACAAGAGTCTTCGTCCTTTACTCATTTTTAGATAATATCATTTGAATAAAATTAATTTAAATAAATGAGCAGAACTGTTATTTTGTCGAGAATCTTACCCACGTGTCTATATTTCAAAATTGAAAAACTATTTGGTCGTGAAAAATACGTTGGTGTGCGCTAATAAGTGAGATTTCTCTCTATTCATAGTTTGTTAATTTTGATCTGTTGCAGCGAAAATACAAAGTCAAAACATTGGTGAATAATTAAATACGATTTTTTATTGGTTAAATTTTGTCGTGTTTAACAATTTGATTACAAAAATTTGTTATTAATTCTACTGATTTTTGAAAAATATTTGACGATTTGGACTGGTTATTCCCACGAATAATTAAAAAAATGTGCTGTATATGAATAAAATATCTGTAAAGGGTTTAGAATCCATTATTAACATTCCTATATCAAATTGGTATATCTTCTTCCATGTGATAAAAGGTTTTACTAAAATCTTTCCGTGTACGTAAACTCAAAATAAAAGTGAACAAAGTTCAAATCCAATACTAAATGTTTTATAGGAGTTTTTTATTTTATAAAGTACCATTTTTTCTGTGTGAACAATTTAAACCTAATTTTTCTGTTGGAAATTTTATAAATGATTGTACACACATAAAACCTATCTTAAGAGACAAATAAAATCATTATTTAAATGGTTTTTTACCCATTATTTTGTGTTTTTACATGACAAGATAGATTATAGTAAAATTTGAGTAGGGTGCGGACGGATAGTCACCTAGCTTGAAAAATACGTGCTCCGTTTTGAAACGCATCTAGTCCTGATCTAATGCGTATGGTATCGCATAATGGATGCAAACCGGTAAACAAATTTTGTTACAACATCATCGAAAATTCTGCATTCACTTATTCGCGCAATATGGCTTCAATCTTAATAAGATAAAGCCTATTGACTGCTAATATCGTCCAGATATTTGCCCTATGGAAGCGATAA
>JWZT01005498.1:67509-88247 GCA_000827895.1 Thelohanellus kitauei
ATAAGATTCAATTTTAAAGGCATTCTTTCATTTTAATCATTACAAATCTCGATAGTTAATTTTTAACGGTTCTATATGAAAATGAAGCATCGTTATTCTCAGCAATACTCCCTGATTATTATTTCGATTAGATAAAAACAACTTCGAAAAGCTCAATCATTTTAAATTAAAAATTATGACATGTCAAACTGCAATGATTTTGTTTTAGTTCTATTCATCGATTAAAAAAAATTTGTATGGATTAAGTCATAAAGAATATATCGATTTTGCGGTAATGATCTGAAAAAAATGGAATATGTCAACTCATGATTACTGATGACAAAATTATAAATGAAATTCAATCATTGGTAATTCAGACAAAAATCTTTTTATTTGGAGAATGATAATTATTCATAATTTTTTCGTAGGTGCAAGTCGTCATTTAATATTTTTGATAATACGAACTCATGAAGAACTTTTTTAATATATCGGTGAATAGATTCATTAAACTAATTTGGTTCAAAAAATTAGACATTTTCTTTAGGGCGTGTAAGATTTTAATCAATATTTTTTCTAATATATATAAGGGTCAAAAAAATATGTCAATCATTAATCATTAATGTTGGGTTGCATTCTTACATTCTTTCTGATTTTAAACAATTCTATCCATGGATCTAGTGGAGAAGTACCTATGAATGAATTCAATATATCTACGGGGCAGACGATGTTTTTGATACATATTAAGCTTACAATTAATGTTCTTGTATCAGGGTATCTCTTCTTATAATATTTAGTTTAGACACTACATTTTATCAAACAAAAATATCTAAATTTGAATTTAGTTCAAATGGTACTGAATTCTCTATCAAATTAAAAAAACCGAGAAACAATATCGAACAAATTTCCATTAAGTGTAATTCTACAGAAAACCTAAACGAAATAGAAATTAGTACATGCGTATTGTCTCTTAAATCTGGGCAGGGAAAATCATTACCCAAATATATTTTTGGATATACACACACATTCAAAAAAAACACTAAATACCAATTCAATAACTATTATTTAAAATTCCCATTAAAATCCACCAAGAGTAAGGACAATTTGAGAATTCGTTTGATTAACATATCAATTGAACCTCCTTGCTGGAATCAAATATGTGATTTGAAATTCAATCTATCAGAAAAACATTATGGTTCGTTTGACACACCTTCATTAGTACAACCGTGCGAAAATGATGGGCAGAATTATACAATTGTACCGGATACTTGTGTAGGCGGATGAGGATTATCTCACGGTGGTTTATGGACACATCAACAAGCATAAAGATAAAGCATTCTGGCCCGTTATAATTATTGTGATTTTAACATACACGATAATCATAGTGCAGTATGTTTCATAATTACCAGAATCGTCAGGTGCTGCCAGAGGAAAAACCAATCTCAAGAAGAGGAAGAGCAAGATCTATATTAATTATGTAAATAATTAATATACGTCTTCTTTAATTGAAATATTTACTATTTTAGATCTTAAATTTGATACATTTCTGAAGTAATTGTTAATTAATTTTAATTGATTGAAATTTTGGCTTGATGCCAAATTCTTAATATAATACGATAATAATGATCATTTTTAATCGAATTCATCATAAGATATTTTATAAATTCTGATTGCAAATTTACGTTTTTCCTGAACATGCGCATTTGAATTTTAACATCGGAATATTCTTGCCATCATTACTGGATGTATCTAAATAAATGGATTTACTGTCATTTAATTTTGTTTATGCGCACAATGAATTGGAAATTTCGTCAATTTAAACGTAAAAATATATATCATAAAACATTAAATATAAATATCAAATAGCATATCAATCACTTATTTCATTGTGTCTCAGAAAATTAGCGAAATATTTACTATGTGTTCAATTAAATTTTTAAAGTAACGAATGTGATAAACTGTGTTGCACTCTGAATTGGATTGATTAAATCATTCTGTGGGTTTTGTCGAAAACTTCTTGTTATATATTTCCATTTAAGAGAACATATTCTCGATTAAATAAATATATGGCCAATTAGAGTGAAAATGAAAAAACATATTTGGCTACAACTGTTATTTTGTTTTTTGATGAACCCTTTGTGAACGTAATAATATCCATGATTAAAACCACATCGTTGAATAGATCTACTTCAGTTGCACTCTTAATTTGTAGGAAAATATAGGCAACAGTCATGAATAAAAGCTTTTTGGAACCTTTATAGTGGAATCGTAATATCTTGAGATGGCTGAACAAACCGTAATATTTTTTTGATTTAATGTTTGTTTTATCATAATGAATTTCAACCAGTTGTCCATCCCTAATTTTTCCTCCTCGAGACATAACACCTGTTTTCATAAAAATAATGTATAAATCTACTACTTGTCGATGATTCTAATATTTTAATGCATAATCGTGTCGTTCATGAATGACGCATATTATGTAAAGTTGTTTAGTAATATATTTTATTTTTACAATTGAATAGTTGTAGTGATTTTATATCTCTAGGGTGTTTTGGCATATTAGTATGTGTTAAATTTAAAAAAAACGGTGTGATAGATGCTGTAGCGTGAAAGCAGTCTTCTTCAACGATGTATAATAAGGTATATTTCATCGATGGCATTGCAGAATTTAGATTGATTCCGTTCCTGTAGTGATTTTTTTTAAATTTTAATTCATATTCCTAATTCTAAGAACTGTGGAAATTTTCAATTTTGAATATTTTGGAAACAAAAAGAGTTGTGATACATGGATTTGTATATATGTTGACCACATTCATTGTATAAACATTTTGAGTTTTTATCCTGTTTGTGTCCGCAGATATTTATTAGATCTGATTACTCTCCCAAATATTAATATTTATTCACTTACTTTTCAAATAACAAATTTTCCAATTTAAATGACATAAATTGTATTTTATTGAGAATATCTGTATTCTAATAGTAATTTGTTGTTTAGAAGTATATGCAGGCATCATATGTTGAAAAATAGGCATGTTTTTTTGCTACCTTTTATGGATCTTAAATATGAAGTAAAATAATCAGTATTTGTTGTACATATATAATTACTCATAGTGTGGTGTTGACTGACAATTTGGTCTAGTTTCATTGAACACAACATGAGGATTAACGGTCATCAATCTGTTAATAAAACGTTGCGGACTTATAAATATACATTTTTACACTTTGAAGGGATATATTTTATACTGTATAAAAATTAATAACAACACTGCGATATATGTTTGAAAGTTTTTTGATGTAAGGGGGTGTCAGGCAGACGGTTGTGGTGGAGTGAGAAGGAAGGGCGGTGAGTCTCAATGTTGATTTAGCAAATGGTTCGTAACCAACGAATATTTGGTGGTTAGTATACATGTGCTGTTGAATGTATTGTGCTCATAAAAATTTGGCATAAAAAAAGATTTTCATTTAGTTTTTGGTTAGTATGAGTGAATGAAAAAAGCTCTAATCTGTGTTGAATGTTAAAAATATATAATTTCTAACATCATTGAAATTCGATTCAGATATTTTGACACGATTTCACGTCCAAAAAGCAGACTGTTGAATCATGACATTCTGATGTTCCTATATTTAATTTATTATAAAAAGTAAATTTAAATAAATAATGATACAATCTTTTAGGGTCTTCAGAATATGCATTCACATTTATGTATCGAATATGCGCAGTCGTTTGTTTTGATTTGATGTTGTCTAACAGCAAACATCATTCATAAGTTTATCATTTGATGATTAAAATTAATGCATCTTTAAGTCTTTGGATATCATCATCAAAAGGTGGGTCTTTTAACCGTGAAATGATGAAAATTAAAATTTGAATCCATTTTAATGAATTTATTAAGAATCATAGCTTTACAGAACTTTTACTCATATTAAGGTCGCTTTTTTATTGCTAAAAACGAAAGATATCAATAAAATATTCAGCGTATAAAGAATTTTATATTTAATCTGTTATAAAATATTTTTAAAATCTAAAATGGAAATAGTAGAATACCCATGGTTTAACATAAATGTAAACAGTCATAAAATGGATTCTTAATTTGTTCAAATAAAATTGAAAATTATATTTTATATGAACGATTTGAACTATAATATTCATTATGTTCCAATTTTTGACAAAAATATCCATCAAATTAATAAATTAGGTTATTAATTTTATATATCTGATTAAAGAATATATATTATATATATTATTCTATCCTTTTTTACAGATTTATCTGAAACTAAATTTGGAAATTCGAGTAATATATTTTGGGGTTTTCAATCTATTTAATAATTTTTGCAACCAATTTAATAAATGTTGCAACAAAAAACAACTAAATGCACTTGTTGAATACATTAACTTCATTTTTTGACATTTGAAATCGACAGGTCATTGGATGTCTTTTAGAGTATACAAATTTAAAAATATGGTCTGCTATCAAACACGAATCAGGGATTTAAAACGAATTAAACAAATGTTTGCTATCCAATCGAACAATGAAGCTTTGTATTTTAATTTAGATTTATACCGGATCGAGAATAATTACAAATACCTAGTATACATAGAAGCACTACAAAGATAGATAATTCGAAATATCAAGTAAGTGAAATTTCGCAAATTTCCAAATAATTGTATAAAACAAGAGAGACATAAATACTCTCCTCCTTCGTTAACATACTTGAAAGATATGTTTATATTGTTATAGCAAAAAACATTCGATTTTAGGCTATATATGGTTCCTCGAAATTTTTACTGTTAGTGTATTATAAAATTTGGAGATTAAGATGAAAAAATGAATGTTGATATAACAGAGATTATAATTCCTTGAGTTCAATTATTTTTTGATTATTTGCATATTTTATTTAATAGGTTGGAACTATTATTAAAAAAATAGAATAATCCCTATATTTCAACCGTGATCTTACCTATAATTTAACAAAATCAATATAATTTTACATATGAACGTATTTTACTAAATATTTACGCAGCAACCCAATAGTTTTAAAATTGACTATAGGCGTTTAATTCTTTCTATTAAATACCAGAACTTTATTGTTAAATTTTTAATTCTCAAGAATTCCACACAAATACACTCATGGTAAATTACGCGATAAGGTATTTGTATACAACGAATGTTGATATATATCCTAAAATGAAAGATATATCCCAATTTATAAATATATTAAGTATTTATTGTATCTCTACATTGTTTGAATATAATTGATATCAATATAATCGTTAATATCTTTTAAATATGAATTATTAGTAAAGTGTAGCGTATTTATCGAAGTATACTTCTTTCGTCCAATTTTGATTTTACATTGAATCAAACTATAGAAATAGAGCTTAATCAGTAAATTATATATATAATCATTACAAACATTAACTCGGTGAATACTATCTAATACACATAGGTTAAGGATTGAATTAAGGCCATATATATATAAAGGAAAAAATTATCATGCAATCCGCAAGATGAGATATCAAAGCGATAATCGTTATTAGATAGTGAAATGCAGAAGTGATTTCAATATATCTTATTATGAAGACCGATTCAACAGAGCTCAAATGTTGGCGAGATCGAATGAATAAATTTTAGTACATATGCAACAAATTTAGGATTCAGACATCATGTTGTATACATGCTAACACAAGCATGAATTTAGAAATATCATTAAATTATTAATAATATATATGACAATAATTAGAATAATAATAAAGGATCTGTATTTGATATTTATATTTACCTCTAAAATTCGATTTTTTTCAACATGTAGTTTTGTCTGAAAAATCGTCTGTTGATCATATTATTTTAAATTTCTTTTAAATCAAATATTTAATATAAAAATATCCGATTATTTAAATGATTGCTCAAATATAGGAATTTTTACTGTACAAGAGGCCATTTTGAAATAGATTTAATTATATTTTTTATACCAAAAGAATATGAAAATCGTTATATAAATCATCATGTGATCGATGCGGATAAACTTTAAATTTTACACGTTATCGTGAACAATTTATGCTTTATTTTGTTGGAATTATTTGTTAAAACTCCTAAAACCGATTTAAATTCATTTAAATATATTAAATTCACAGATTATAGGTTCATCAGTAGAAACTGTTGGGGTAAAAAATAGATTACACGAAATCACTGCAATATGTTTGATGATACAAATAACAAATTCTTATATCTTTTGTCTGAAATCTAATTAAGACTATGGATTCTAAAATTTACAGGTATGATCTAGTTATTCTATTCTTCTTTAGATTAATACGGTAAAAGTGTTTATTTTAAATTAAATTATGTTTTGAACATTATTTTTTGCTGATTTTACATGCCGAAAAATTCACGATATTAAACCTTTAAAGGCAGTTAACATTCTGATTAATGTAAATATATTTTTCTGTCATTTATGATCGAACCTAAACCAAAATATTTACAATTGTTGATGTTCTAAGATTTTATAAAGGTTTCAAAAGAAATCCGTCCATTTACATTGTATTGCTATGGATGCTTAATGTTTACTTGTCTAATTATTCATCTGGAGAGCCATGTGCTCCTCTTTGTACGAGCATGCGCTCTTTGGGTAAACATTAAATTTTAAGCTGTCAATTCCTGTCTCATATCTTCATTTCACAGTGATTTCTTATCAACTATTTCATACTCTGAATAAATCGATATCCTAAAAATTTTTCAGAAAATCAAAGGGTTCAAAAATTGAATTTGAAGAGCATTGTTTGTAAAATTCTTAACTAATAAAATATTTCAAAATGATTCCTAAATGAAAATGTATATTTAATGTTTATTCATTTAATATTAAAAAAATCAAAATGATTAACATTATTTCCAGCATAAAATATCAATCTACATATAAAAGATTTAACAGCAGACCCGTTTCTGAACTTGAATGGTATTATAAATATCATTCGAATCTTAATAGACTTTATGTATTCTCACAATCCATCCTTAATTTTTAATTTAATAGATTGTCGAAATACATTCAAATTTATCATATGATTCTTGATTTTTAGAATGACATTAATTAAGTTTCTCAAATTCATTTTGAAATCTTCTTTGCATATTAATATATCATAATTTATTAAATGAAATTTCTAAAATAATTTCAAAAATATTTAAATTAAATATGTTCAAATTCAACTTATTGTAAACCTTAATATTCTCAATAATATTTTTATGTCATGTGTGTTGGCACATTTATTTCTTTCATTGTATTATTATTTTGAAATTATACAAACCTTGTCAAATTTTCTCTGAGTCATATTTTAAACATGGTCTATTTTGAAGTCAAAAATATTTTCCTTAAATTATATGTATATAATATGTATTTCAGAATATTTCATAATTTTGGTTTTCATTCCACTTGGTATTGACATTTAAGACGATGAAATGGCAACCATAAATTGTGATTACACGTAAAAAAGCATGAAATTATCGAATACGATTATGAAGAAATCAAAAAACGTTGAAATACTTTGTGTTCGAATTATAATGCTGTGTTAAATTGAAATATCTGCTAAAACGATGTTCTTATTAAAAGCATTCTATAATATAAGAGAGCGTTCACAAAAAGATCAAAATAGATAATGGTATATTTTATATAGCAAATATGAATAATTCAATTCCAAAATCTTTGAGAGATTGTTGTCAATAGAATGTTGTAATCACATCCAAATATCAAAAGCTTAGAGACAGCACTTTCACTGTCAAAATCTGAAAAATATACCCTGATTCGACAAATTAGTAATTTTTAAATCGTTGCTGTTGTGTCTATATAGAGAATCGATCATGTCATGCCAATTTATGAGAGTTCAAACATGTTCAGAATTAAAAAAGATTCCTCTTAACCTCACAACAAAAAAAAAGAAAATTCATATCAAAATATGTAATATATTAACAGATTATTACTATTCAAAAAGTTACACTAAACTAACATTGTAATGGAATGCAGGTAAAAATTAAATATTTTGACTGCAGTCAATAATCATTTTTTGTTATTAATGTCCTTTTTTCAATTTTTGTAAAATATTTACCGGAAAATTCTCATAAATAAACGAAAGGTTACTGTTTAAAGAAACTAAACGAAAAATTACTCTTTTTAATTGTAAAAATTTGCAAAATATTTCGAACCCTATATCCAATATCGCTAGACATTTTGATGGACGCCCTGGCCTCCGTCACTTCGAGAAAGTTAGATCTATTGAATGAAACATTGCATTACAGATTAAAGAATAAAATATACTTATCCGTTAAGGGATATCTCTCTCCAACTTTTTTATATTAATTGTTATTTGTAAATCATTCAAAAAGAGAAATCGATGACACCTGGACTGCACTCAAATACAATATACTCTCGATGGATGAGTATAGACCATTAAAAGGAACATGGAGATGTAATGGAACCGCTTTAAGACAGTTATTTAACATGACGCAAATAAAAAGATTGGCACAAACAACAATCACAATGCTCAAAATGATAAATATTTATATAGTGTGATTGTGGTTGGATCGCATTACCAGGATTAGGATCAAAAAGGGTTACCGAGTGAATGAGTGAGTGACACTATTCTATGAAATTATATAATAGATTATAAGGATATATATAATATCTATACTAAAGTAACTGTGTTGATTGGTCCAGTCAGACGTCTGCTTTGGTGCCATCGATGAGGAATAGGTTCGACTTAGTCTTGACTCACATACGATACATTTGAAGTCAGCAGTTATATATAGGAACGTAGCCCTATAATACTGCAGAACTATACACTTTTCTCTCATCAATGAGACAAGATTAAGGATATATGATATCCTTATTGAATTAACAGGACTGAGTGGTCCAATCAGATGACGCCTTTGTGAGAGGCCATGCAAGTCGGTCTGGACTCGCTTTTTACGTTACAATCCTGTCTCATCAAATTCGTATTATTAACAATATTTTTTTTATAGAGAATGATATTGAATCAAATTAGATATTAATATTTCTTAATTCAGTTAATATACTATGTTTAAATACCGTAATTTATCTTTATCTTATTTGTTTGAAAATCCTCTTTTTAAATACAATTTATCAAATAATTATAAAAATATTAAAAAAAACTATTTAAAATGTTGATGTTAGTTCAAATCAATTAAACAAATAATTTAATGAAAATTCATGTTTGGAATTTATCATGAGAAGATGACATTATTTCTAAATGATTATATTTTTTTGTGATAATTCTCTCGTAATTAATCGAAAACAGGATTCACATACTCTCTATTATAGAATTACTATTAGGAATTGATGTTATCTCGACCTATAAATATCCTTTTTTCATATACAATTTATATTATCTTATGCAAATTAATAAAATTTAAATCAGTGAAATTTTTTAAGAGAATATACGTATAATTGCGTGAATTCTGAGATTTTACCACCAATATTAAATAATTTTGAAAACGGTAATTTCTTAATAATAAATTAAACATTCGATATTATAGATTGTCGTATTTTCTAGCGTATAGAGGGCACACTTAGACCAGTCACACGGAATAAATTTTCAAAATAAGAAACAAAATTTTGTACAAATATAACTCTAATGGGTGTATCAACCACAAAGTTCCAATCATTCTCAAATATCCGTGAATTATGTTCAAAAAAGATCAGCTAAGTATAAAAATTAGTTTATTAGCAGCAAATTATAATTCTTTGGATAAAGTTCGCGGTCTATAAAAGATAAATTAATGAAACATATTTATAGTATTCTAAATTAAAACGATCAACCCACAAAAATCACCGAATTAGAAGGGCAAAGCAAAAAACAACAAATATTTGATGATTTTTTAACGAAAATTTTTTTACATTGATCATGAACCTAACTTATAGGGTTGTTGATTCAATTTCGTCGTTTTCGAAAATAGGTATAAAATCAAACTCCTACCAAGTTAAGCATAATTGGTTAATATATCAATTTAATTCCTTTAAAGATCGATGAGTAAGTGTTGTCATTTTTCAGTATTAACCATCACAGTCAGATATTTCTACAAGAATTTTTAAAATACTCATCAAGGATATCTGTGGTATATTTGTTTCTGAAGTTTGTTTTTACGTATATTCAACCACTATTTTTTCGCAACACTTCTAACTATTCGAAATTTTTTCACAATATTATCCGTAGTCGATTTAGATAAATTCTCATAATTGGACTGTTGCCATCGAGCTTGCTGCTTTATGAACCGCCTAAATTCTTTTTTTTTAACATTCAGAAATTTTATTGCACGTCCACGGGCTATATCTGGATTTATGTTTTCTACAGCTAAATAATTATAGTTCATTAAATGGTTAAAATTGTGAATTTTGGCATTGAAGAATATTGAAAGGTTTCAGAATGACGAAATACAAACGGATATTAACAAAATTCAACCGAAAATTTGCTAATCAAGGGTTAAACGAAGAAATGGAACCGAAAACCATATATCTAAAATATCTTCACCATTCAAAGATTATAAAATTGAACACGTAATGTTTATCAATCTTAAGAGATTTTACCTAAACAAATCTGGTAAATTTATTCCGAATCATACGAAGTAATTGAAATAAATTTATACAATTACAAATCTATTTCCGGCCATCAGTAAAAACATCAACATTTTGTCAACGTTATCATATAAATATTGAAAAATATTTATCAAGAACTCTTTTGTCCTTAGACACAATTCCGTGTATCAATAACTGAAATGTATTATAAATAAAAATAAACTAATTAAATATTTTCAAATATATTAACATTTTCAATAATGGGTTTAAACTGAACAAGAAAATATGTATATAGTTCCATTAAACTATCGAGCCTGCGCGATCATCAGACCATTAAATATGGACATCATAAAGCTTGCTTGAAATTTATTTAATATACCTAGCAGAGTTAGCCAACAAAAATTAGATTATTGAGCTCATTTTATAATCAATATGTTTTAAATTTTATGAATGTTTAGAATTTGGCTTCCATGATACCAAGATATTAATGCAAATTTACAAAAAATAAAAATGCATTTGTGCAAATGTAACAAGAATTTGGTTCAAAAATAAACTAATTAGATATTTTCAAATATATTAACATTTTCAATAATGGGTTTAAACTGAACAAGAAAATATGTATATAGTTCCATTAAACTATCGAGCCTGCGCGATCATCAGACCATTAAATATGGACATCATAAAGCTTGCTTGAAATTTATTTAATATACCTAGCAGAGTTAGCCAACAAAAATTAGATTATTGAGCTCATTTTATAATCAATATGTTTTAAATTTTATGAATGTTTAGAATTTGGCTTCCATGATACCAAGATATTAATGCAAATTTACAAAAAATAAAAATGCATTTGTGCAAATGTAACAAGAATTTGGTTCATCCATTTAATTTTTTGAATAGTTTGCACAAAGTTTTGGGATTTATGACATTTGAAATATTAAGTATATTTTAATTGAAAAATTAATTATTCGGAAGTATTATTAGATGGTCTTTATGCTTAAATAAATTAAATTCATTTCATTTAAATCAAATATTAAATTAAATGAAGAATTGCAACATTAATTTGTTAATATTTATAACAAAGTATTATTACTTATATTTAAAATATTATACCTCGCTTACACACTTCGATAAAATGTTTCATTCTATGTTACCCAAATGCATGTTATTCCAATCATAAAGGAGTTGTTGTATATCTAAAAAAATCTCCATTATATGATATATGTAGATCTTTATGGGTAAAAATTATATAATGGCCAAAAAGTCTTACTATAAACGTATCGATAAATATTTTTGTGTATTTCAAATAAAAATATCATAATTTTATCATGCGCTGACGTCTTATACTTGAATGCACTTGAATGAATTTTGTATATCGTAAAGTATTAAGTCACCATTTTTCTCTTCAAGGGAAATTATTTATTAACAATGAATTTATATCAAAAAATATTCAAAACCTGATGAAAATAATGAGTCATATGCTAGACATATCGAATTGTTGGAGTGATATCATATCTTAAATCGGCACAATTACTTTGTTTTTCAACGATAAAAGTTATTTGTATCTTAATGAAATGAAAATAGCTCTATAAAGATATATATCTCTGTTTATGAACATGCCAGAACGTATTTGGTGAATATGATCGCGCGCTTTTTTCGTTCCAAATAATCGTTATAAATGATCAATTATATCAAAAGTTTTGCTTAGTACCGTAGTCGAAAAATATTTAAATTTAGAATACAACGAAAGAGACATGCGTGACAGATTATCAAATAAATATTTTTATGGGATGGTATGTCCACATTAAATTATATAAATATTTATAATCAGAGCATATTCTCACAAATTGTAGTGTTTATTAGTCATGTATATTGTGACCATTTAAATATGACTATCACAATATATTAAAAAAATCCTTTGATACTCTGATTCGCTTTAATGAAGTAAAATTTGCTGAAACTTCTCATATTATTAACAAAAATTTGCTATAATCACAAATATACATTGGAAATTTATTCACAAAATATGTTCATGAATTCAAAATAAAAAAATTTGATAAATGTTTCAGGTATATGATAAAATTATTGGCTGCTTGAATTGATTCTTTGTTTGAATCCAACATTTATATTTTTGATTAATAAATTCTCATGAATTTGACATCATTAAAAAAGGTTTTAATCAAATATAAACCGATAATTTGACCAGCAGTATAGTTAAAATCCCTTTTATATTTGAGAACATAATATGTGATCAAAATCTTTATAGTTAATAGCATTGAATCTGAAAAATTTTGAACAAATTAATTTTTCTTCATTTACAAGAAATGCTCTGGGTGGTCCTTGTAATTTTTATGGTTTTTCTGACGAAACAGGATCCTGATACTCAACGGAAAGAAAGAATATTTGATGTCAATGTTAAAGAATTCAAACTGAACGTCTCTCTCAATTTCCAGATAGTTTTTGTTCTTTCTGAGTATATAATAATTTAATTTAGCGACAAATCAACGATATTTCATCAAGATCACGTAGGAAAATTGGAAACGGATGGAGACAACTTGAGATTATTGCTCAAAAATTCTAAGGATGAATCAAGATGCGTATTTAAGTGCAGTATTAAATATTCAGAAAATGAATACGAAATTTCAGAATGTATCTTAACCCTTATGGTCAACAACAAAATAGCCTTCGATAGCCCTGTGTTTAACAATAAATTTAAATTCAAATACCATACAAATTACGAAATTTCACAGGTGTCAATGAATTATCCGATTGATAATAGCGAAGAAAATCATATTGAATTCCTTTTATATGACTTGAAAATTAGTTTTCCAGACAACATTCAAACATGCGAAGTAAAATATCAAGAATTCGAAATGACACTTAATAAATCATATCAAGACATTGTGGTCTATCCTTGCGAATCAGATGGCCGAAAATACACAAAACTTGCCGACAATTCTTTTTTCTCTTTGCAGGTAACCAATTATGTAATTAGAATCTGAAGAAAATGGATGGATTCGGATTAATGGTGATTATGTTCGTCATCTTAATCGTTGTCATATTGATTTCAATATCTAGGATAATTTTGAAAGCATTGGATCCTCGGAGAAGATTTATGAAAATCTGAACTACAAAAATGCGCGATATGACATGAGCTAAATTAAATTATATATTAAATTAAAATTATATACTATTCAATGCAATTTGTTTATTGACATTCAATTAAAAAGGGCCTCTGTTTTCATCTCAAATTTTTGAACATACTAATTTGACATATTATGTAGACAGTATTTCAACTTTAATTCTCCCATCAGTCAATCTTTTTCATGTTAGCAAAAACTAACATTTATAACAAAATCATGTTCCAGTCTTCGCGCTCTCGCTATAATTTTTTTGTTCAGATTTATAGATTTAAAGTATTTGATAATATAAGACATAAATACCTGAGGTATATTGTAAAGGATATCAAATTACCCATCGTATTCCTCTAATTTATGAATTTATCCAAATAAATTTATTAATGAGAAAAATTGTCGAAACAATTATATTGGTTATATTCATTAAAACGACAATAAGTTTGTTTGTAATAAATAATGTAAAAACTTATAACAAAGCCACTGTTTTTTTATCATTTTGAAAATATTTCAGTTTAAAAAACATGTAAAATCTGCTAGTAAAATTAAGGAAAATGATGGTAAAATTATATAAATGTATATATTTATTATTCGCAATATCGCTTTTGATCTTCTAGATTGGCCATATGAAAATCGATATTCACAACCTAGAGTGTCAATATCGGCAGCTTCGAAGTTCAATATTTCAAACGTGCCATGAGAAGCCTAGCTAATAAAATTGACAATATATATACGAATTCATTCCGTTCCGTTGCAAAAAAATATGGTAAAAACTGAAAAACGTAGAAATAATTGGTTTTTCTTTGAATCATTCTCCGACAATTTTTTATGCAATCGTTGAAGTAATATTTTAATAAATATGATCATGCCTATCAAAATTCAAATATAATTATATAACGAATAACAGGAAATTTTTTTGGCGCAGTCTATCTGAGGCAAATATCGAAATTCTACGTTTCAAATATTCCAACTAGCAAGTGCTAAACTAGTTTTTTAAATCGGTACATGAATTAAGGACCGAATGATATTTCTACATTGCTGATCTATAAACTCTAGATCAGAGAGATAAGGAAGGACCCGGATCTTCAAGATTTATCCATTGTTAAAAATCAGCATTCACGAAAATGAAAACATCATTAATATATACATTATAAATAATATTTATGAAGTAGTAATATATCAAACATTATATGTTTAATAGTTTTAGAGGTTTATAGGTCCATTTAGTTTTTGGTAGGTAAAAATTCGTCAAGGAGAAATTCAGGAAAACAAAAATCGACAAATAACCAAAACTACAGCTCTGGTTCAATTTTTAATAATTTAAGGCCATTCTAATATAAATCGTCGTGTGGAGATTTTAAATATTTGAGATTATTTTTGTGGTTTTACGATCAAAACAAGGATCGATTGCCGAGAGTCACTAAACATGTTCATCGAGTTCCAAATGTGTGATATATGAATATATCCGTTGTTCGATGAAAAAATACGGTGTAAAATATAAAGAATTCGACACTGGATCGTATAAATCAGAGAGATTTGAAGAATATATTGGAAACATATTTCTACTAATTTAATCAAACACTAGAACAAACCCAACGTGAGTTGTCATGAGGGACAATATCAGATTTCTAAAAATCCTCAAAATCGTTGTTTGTTTTAAAGTGGTCATAAAATTTTTTTATCCTCCACCCTCCTATTCCGAATTTCTGAACCCAATAGACGACCTTGTTTAAAACTAGAAACGTAACGTATAAAGCGTAGCTCTCGAAAATGGTACTGAGTCATTTTAATGCGTGACACCACAGCAAGCGATGATTTAACGATACGATTACTGGAGTTAGTAAGGCGATATGAAAACCTTACGAAGATCGCCAATAAAACAAATATATATTATTCAAATATTTTAGAATTATTCCTTAGTTATTTTCATTATTCTTTTAACTTTTTTCTTAAATTTTTCGTACACTAAATTGCACGCAGAAAAAACCATAATTGAATTGCAGAATGACCAAATTGACATAAAAAACAATGTATATTGTGTGGTATATGTAATAAATTTACTGATATAGTTGTGTCAATATGAAACAGTCTCCTGTTTTAGAGGAATGTTCTTGGTGTAAATAATGTTTTGAATTCTAAATTTTAATTTCAAAACTCAAACGTTGTTGAGAGTTAACAAATATCCATTTTTGACATGCATGAAATTTTATATTAGACTGTAAAAAAAATACATTTGTCAACCATTTTTCAGAATTTATTTAGCATTCTCGCGACAATTTTATTTAAATACACGAATATCATCTTTTAAATCTCTTATCAAATAAATTAAATAGTTGGATATTTGATTGGCGATGGAAACTAGAACTATGCTTTTGAGTGTAATTTATTGAATTTCTAATAATTTATTCTACTAGTTTTATAAACATATATATGTTTAGAAATAATATAATGGACAATGATCTTTACAAGGCGATTCTGATATTAAAATCTCTCACATTTCTCACTGTTAATGATATAGGTTTTATCGAAAAATTACTATTCTCGGCGCAGTCGACTAAAATTATAAGAACATATATCGTCAATCTACGAGCGCAATTATGTCTGCATATATACAAGTTATAGCCCGGGTTTCGTGGGATATTAACCTTACTGAGACACACAAACTCTGGTCTTAATATAAATTGGTCAGACTATCAATATACATTTTTATCTCTTTCTTGTTTCAACTGCACGTTCAATATTGGAATAGTTAATTTTGTCGATGAAACATTTATTTAGGGTTTTGGCAAAATGAAGTTTAGTTTGGATGATTTGAAATTAAGTTTGTTCTATAATCCATGTAAACTATGTAAGTCATCATTTGATTCTTCAAAAAGTAGTGTTTATTTTGATAACTAATGATATGTTGCAGCGAAGTTAGCTGACTATGATGAACATGTTAATTCTCAAGTTAACGAGTTTTAGAGTAATAATTTGGGATTAAAATACCAACAAACATAAAATAGCTGTTTTGGAATGATTAAAGTTAGGTGATCAGTTGAGAATTTACTTGCAAATAATTTCAAAATAATTTTTACAGGAAATCAAGGCATATTTGCAAAAAATATTAAATTGATGCTTTTTTTAGTCATTTTTCGATAATGGTGATAAATATTAGTTATAATTACAATTGTATTGAGTGCTTAAACATTATATATATATTATTTTATTTAGAGTCATCTCAATAAAAGAACCTATTCCCGAGCTGTTAAATACTCTTTAAATGAGCTCTAATGTTAACGAATTGGTAATGAATTGACCTATACTGGCGAGAAAACGAATGTGTCCACATAACCAAATGATGTTCTTTAGTCAAATGCCCAAAATCATATTTCATCGTTTACAGGTTTCATTTAGAATGAATAAATATTTTGATATTGGTTAATACACACTTTTTTTCGATTAAAAATGGCAGACATTCCGATGAGATCTTTCAAAAATTGTGATGTTGTTTTGTAATAATATTGATATTTATTAGGATTTTTGCTTTTGATTTTGTGAGCATATTAATTAAGACTCAAGGGTTGAATATGCGTTGTGGTTCACTGAGATATGATTTTTCCTTGCATCTAAAAATATTTCTAAAATTTTTTTATAATTAATTGTATGACAAAACCTTTAAATGCCAATATCGGACAGTACATCATTTGACGAAAAATGGTGTTAAATGGATCAAGACGATAGGATATTAGTATGGCATAGTATAACTAGAACGATATATTTTTCTTGATATTGATATTGTTTAGTCGTATATTTGATGCTAAAACTGACTGTAACTAGCTAATGATTAATTTATGGATACATATTTAATAACTTACAGTAAAAAAAATTCACAAAATATTGTGTTTAACATCGCTAAAAAATAGTGCATTTGTTCAGGGATCTACAAAAGACGCCTCTTTAATTAAAGAATATTAATTATTAAACAATATATTCGATGATTGTGAATTTGTGTAATTCTCAATTAAAAATTCTCAAATATTTAAATTTGATGTCGTAGATAAATATATTAAATATAAAGGGATAATATTAAATTAATCATTTTATTACATATGAAACTCAACCATAGATATGTTTTAGGTAAAATATATTTTATTTTATTTATTTCAACAAGAAACATTTATTATTAACCTTTTTAATAATGCTCATGATCATTCTCTATATTAACAAAAACACAAATTAAAAATAATCTGAAAATGAATGAACAAATATATTTTATTGACTATATGTGAAAAAGTACAAAAAGAAATCTTCACATAATTTTGACAACTGATATGCGTAGATTGAAATTATATATATGCGTAATCGATAGTTTTCGATAATAGGTATCGATAGATAGGAGAGCGAGGCATTATAATCATAAACAGATAAAATATACCCACTAACATACCTATTAACAATTAAATACCAAACTCTCATAGATAGCAGTTAATATAATATTTTACTTAATGCTCTAGGATAAAAATACGTCAGCCGTTTATATATAAAAATATTTTTCTACAAAAAAATTGTTTAAACCATAGAAGATAATTTTTCAATTAATGATAATTTAGACATGGTTTAAAATTTAAATAGTTAATTTTAAAGTCAATAGACAACCCAATTACACCATCTATAATTCAAAATTTGAGACTTTTATATGCGGTATTAAAATGTTAAACATTTTTTTTATACTATGAAATTAAATGATAAATGGTTGAGAGAATTTTGCTATTATACATAGGCTAATCTCAGTAAACGACTGTTCATTTAAGACTCAAAAAACCAACAATGTAATTTCATGATTCTAAAAAGTAGAATCTTTGTAAAATGTCATTTTCTTTTTATAAATAACAGTAAAAATTATCGAACTTTTGAATGTTTATATCGGAAAGTCTAAAAACTTGAACAAAAAACGGTGTTTATATATAAAATTTTTATATATTTAATCATTGGACTTTAATGTAAAATATCAAGTTTCTTTACAATAAGATGATGATTTAAACCTCATTTTATAATAATCTATTTTTATGCATATCTATATTTTGGTTTTATAAAATTCTCGTTCTAAAATTAACAATCAGAGTTAATGCTGACGTGTTTCGTATTTATACACATTTCCATAAGTTTGTTTTTCAAACATTTGATAATATTAACTCTGATCAAAATTTTTAAATTTTATATCCACAAATCCTAATCAAATTTTATCTTAAATATTTGTTTTAATTAGCTACAATGTTCAGATACGAGAATATTTAGATGATGGTTTTGCTGAATCAACCGGCCTCAGTAATTAAAGAGAAACATTGAATATTCGATACATAACTTAGTAAAAGACATTTTGAAGATCTCCATCGATTTTATGATAATCTATCTTATTTCATGGTATTAATATAACAACATTAGTGATGAATCAACATGCTTTAATCAAGATCATGTAAAAAAATCTGAAAATTGATGCGTCTATTTGAACAATCGAAATCCAAAATCCTAATGACAATTCATTTTTGGTAGTTTAATGCGATATTACTGATCAGAAAATGAGATAAAAAATAAATCCAATATGTTAATCGTTCATATCCAAACAAATCGAAGGATCATCGAATACATTCCTTAAAATATGTTCAAATATCTAAAAAATTACGACATTTCCAAATTGGCCATGGATTGTAAAATTGATTAAACAAAAGAGAAATTTATTGAATGATGTTTATAAGTTCGAAAAATGCGACTTCGAAAGAGCAATTATTTGTATAAAATAAAATATTATATGCTGCAAATGAAAGGAATATGAACCCACCAAAGATATTATAAGATTTGATTCAGTATATATATATTGTAATCTTTTAGAATGAAGATATAAAAATAGTTAACAAATACAGTTTGGCTCCTTAGTGGAGATTATTTACTGATTTCATTTTGAAACAATTTAATCATTTTTCAAGGAACATCAAAATTGTTCCCTTATGTAGTAGGTTAGATGCATATGATTGATTGTTATTTATACAAATTATCAGTTTTACGATCAATATATCAATTCAGATAAATACTTATGGTTTTTGCCATTTTGACAATCAGCAATAGCAAAATACAGTTTGAGACAAGAAAAAAAATTTTGTATTCGGAATATTGTCAAAAAATTTTAATTCTGTAGTTTTTAAGGCTATATCATTCAAAATAATGTATTTTAGTATATATATTTAAAAATTAATATTTAATTATTATCATTTGATATGGAAGAACATATATACATTCAAAAATCGGGCATGATCACAAATGTTGTAATGTGTATTGTAATAATGGAATGAGCTTCTAATAACATCGAAGTTTTTTGTGCATTATTATTTCAAAAATGACATTTGGTATAAATTAATATAAAATACATTAAAAGTGTAGAATCTCTATTACTTAAAATTAAATTTAGAATCAAAAAAAATTTCAATCTGTATTTTGGACAAATAGTTATATCTGGTTAGTGTCTAAATTATATTCGAACACTAGACAATTTTCCACAAGAATTTTTCAATGTTCAGACGATGACATTCAAATGTTCCGATTGCTATTTATAAGTAGATTGATATTCATAAACATTTTACGTTTTGCGGTTATGAGAATATTCAAAAAGATTCAAGAGGAGAATATGCGATGTCATTTACTGGAATTTGACTTATCCTATAAAAGGAAAGAATTTCAAAAATATTATATAACTAATTCAATATCGGAACCTTTGAATGTCATTATTGGAAAGTCTTTTATTTTAGAGGGAAGTGGTATATTTGCGAAATGAATAGATATTTTATGAAAAAAGAATTTATTTCGGCAGTTTTTCGCAGCTAGCATGCAACTTTTAATTAGCTACATATTCAATTCTCGCGTAGAACTATTATATTAATGCGAAATATAAAGTTAGAATAATGTGAATGTATTTTATTAAAATTATATGAAATAAAAACAAAATCTTAATTTGCCCATTCAAATTTAAATACGGTGTTGTAACTTTGATAAAATAGTTTGACATCACGAGATTTTGCATACAGTACA
>JWZT01005499.1:11376-38673 GCA_000827895.1 Thelohanellus kitauei
GAGGGCATTCAAGTTGAAGCTGAAATTATTTTCTCGACAGATCAGCCATAATATCATAACCCACTTTCAAACACTCAAAAACTATGGCACTAAAGATTATGTCGATGAAGAAGTACACAAATATGATATCTATCTCCATTTGACAACAAATGTACTCGCAGTTTTGGGGACTTCTAAAATATTCTGCTGAGTTTTAAATCTTGTAATTCTCCTTTACAACTGATTTTGAAAAAGTACCGTGTGCTCTACAACAAGAACTAATTGATCGTCGATGCGACTCTACACAGATAGAATAATTCTAATATGAAAGCATCGAAAAATTTTTAGTGTAACTCAATGATTCCATGTTTATGAACCTGCGAACAATCGCCATGAAACTACTTTCTCTGTTCGGCTCACCATGCATCTATTAACAAACATTATCGACCATGAACACTAAAATAACCAAGCTACTTTCGATTTATCTGATATTCGATTTCAATCTTTGTTGAGATTCATAAAGTCAAAACATGCAGCCAGAGTTCAAAAGACTTGTTAATAACTTTGATCGAACACAAAATGAATGTTTAATAAATTTCAGTTTTTCGCCAAAGTAAATAAAGGTTAATTGTTTATATACCTTTTTGATCTATATATTTAAACATTACATTAGATACAATTTATACATTTCTCCGTTTGTTGATTAGTACAGAATTAAGGTATTAATTTATTAATCCGGCCAGAAAGAACTTGGTTGTATCCCATCCGGCCCGCCTCAGGGAGAAGTTGCCCGCCACTGCTCTAACAGAAACTGTTTTCTAGATAATCACACAACGTAAGAAACTAAAAACATCCTATTTAGATTATTGTTGAATTTTAGAAAGTTTTAATTCACATTAAAATAGATAAAAAATACTTTTAACAGATGAAAGTGGTATTATAATAATGAGATTACATTAATCTCCTGACTATCGTTGCTAAATGGTAACAACAATTTTCTGCAAGTGGTTGATGATGGACGTATTTTTTCCACACAAAAGATTTATTTATGCATGATATTTTAGAAAACGATTCAAATTATTTTTTATTCCCTGGGAAAAAATGCGGGCATGAAAGGGTTAATGAATAACTGTTAATAAATTACACATTAATTGACGGCTTATTATTTAATTTCCTCATTTAATCCTTCAGTGTTTTTAATCCAAAAGGAATTAAGTGGCCCTCATCTGCTTAACCATGCGCATCCCTGGTTTAAACCCACTAATTCATGGGTTAAATTTTATTTTTCATTTAAACGGTTGATTAAGCATATATATATACTGAATTTTACTGATGTGCAATTTGAAATAGAATTCGTACGATTGGGAATGGAAACGCTGTATTTAATTACATATTGTAATTTTGAAGAAAATATATAAATTCAGTATCAATTCCTGTAGAAAAAAATCAAGTAAAGCTAATATTCTGCGGTGCGATGTACATATACAAGGCTTTTCTAAACGAGAGTATGATATTTTATTTTTAAATCTGTAGTCAGGAATATTGCTCACCGTATTTTTTGTGGCTTTACACAGTTAATATTTTATAAGAATTAATCAAACACATTAATAAAAAAATTATTCTAAACATATAACATCTTTAAGCCCGTTGATATAACCGAGCCGTAAATTCTTTTTGTTCCTTCTCCACCACTCGAACTCTCCAATACAATAGTCGAGCAGATCTTCATAGACTTTACCTTCATCGTCAACAGAAATCCGTTCTATTTCTGGAAGAGATACGGCATTTGAACGAATTCCAAATTCATTCGATGCTGTTGGTATGAACACCTGTCTCAGGATTTACAAATCCTATAGAGTGGTTACATGTGTCATGTTCATGCAGCTGCGACAGATTCGTATATGATTTGAAGCAATTTGTATGAATTATTGACCCTTGGAGTATTGTGGGTAGAAATTATACTAAGTAACGTTGTTTATGTTCTGTCTGGGACTTCCACAAGGAATACCCTTGTCTCTGGAGTGCGTTCAACACTATCCAATACCCAGGCACTCTCAACTCGATGACTGCGATGGTATTGCCTCTTTCCAAGCTTTGATTCATCAATTTGAAGATTATATTTAAGCCTCCGATGATTATATCATTGAAATCCATACGATCTGACACAACATCTCTCAGGTATTTTGTGCTCGCTATCACCGTTTTATCACATATGGAGAAATATATCTCCGATTAGGATCTTTTCAAACCTAACAGCCAAAGTTATGAAAATTCTAGTACTTTATTCATTGGTTTTCGTGCCTTGGACTAAAAGTATTTTTAAAAATTGATATCGCTGCAAGACAACTTTTCTTTGTACACTTCAAAATTTTATTTACCTTGATAAATCCGGATTTACTCAAACTATACAAGATATTTGGGTAGAAATAACCTCTTCGCTAATTCAAAAGCTGATTTCTGCCTCTTCTTTTTCAAAAATATGCCTGAGTTGAGATCTGGAAGGACATATTACTTCTCATGTCGAAAAGTGTCATCTATACACCGATAGACCCGTTTATTGTGTAAAAAAAATTAGAACATTTCTGGGTTTAAATATTTTCTAAGAAAGTCAAAATTGAATTGAATAGTAAACTATTTTGTTTATACCTGTTTTGATACTTATTTATAACCAGTAAAAAAATTTTGATTTTAAATTTCCTTTCCCTTTCTAAACATCTCGAAACGTTAATGAGTGGTATTCGTAGAAACACTTCATTTTTGGATTTATCTAATTTCTTCATCAAAATTAAATTATCGCTTTGTGAATTCGACAGACGCCAGGCAGAAATTAAGAGAATCACCTTCCTCTACAGACAGCCTTTAATACCATGATGAGGCGAGGTCTGGCACTATCAGGATAAACTATGTGGTTTCATTTTTTAACTTAAAATAAGTTAATGTAATTAGATGCTAGATTTTCGAGTGTCGCCATAGGATTAGACTACTTATTATCACATATAAGGCAGACTTTAATCTTGTCTTTATAATTTAAACAAATGTTTATCGGGTTTCCCTTTAAGAGCAATTCCTAATTTCTATTATTCTAAGCGAAAGTTGAGAAACGGGTTTTTTTAATTGAATTGAATGACGAAGAGAGTGACACCAACCCAGTACAATTTTTAACGAATTATATTGTTAAATTTTAATATGTAAAGCATGCTGAAAATATGAAATTATTATCCAAGCCGTTTTTATTAAATTTATGACTTGTCCTGATTGTCTTGTTTGCATTGATTAAAGTATTCAACAACTAGTATCATTACATTTCTTACACTCGTGAGAAAGAAACTCCATTGGTACCGTGCATATTTTTTTCGTCTGTTGTATCTCCACCTCGCATGCATATCGTTTTTCAACGAAATACATCAGCCTAACTTTATCTCCAACCTTAAGGTCGTGGCCCATATCTTCAATGTTGAACCCCTACAAATAAGTCAAAACGATTTCTTTTTAAACATTTTCATTAAATAAAATTTATAACCAAATCAGAAGGCTGCAAAAAGAAAATTTACTGAGGATAGAATAACTAAATCGCTTATGTTCATTCTAGTCCCTGGCTTTTTAAAATGGTTAAAAAAATGAATGGTATTTTGGATAATTAATACTATTTGCCAAGTTAGATCCTTAACATATTCGATAAAATTTGACCAGAGTTAATTGAGATACAAAATTTAAGGATTACATCCAAATATGTATGAATTTCTTCATTGAATTTATAAGAAAAAAATTTATTTTAAAAATGAGAAAATAATCCTAAAAAACCGATGAGAATTAGAATATCTGGCCGACAGACAAAATACAACCCTGGTTATTTGTGAATTTGAATCTCAAACATATCTTAGAAGCGTGTCATAAAATTCAGAAACTCCATTTTGACTCAAAGGATTAATCATCGCCCATGTAATCATTATGGGGCATCTTACCAAAAATTTTATAGGGGTTTATTATGGTTAGAAAGGATCTGCAAGCGAATTCCCTGACAATACATTGAAAACTTCAGTCAAAATAATGGTCAAGGATTATCGTTTTTGTTCATTTGATATATGGTTAAACAAAAATTTTCTACGCCATGAGTGTAGTAAACAATGTTGGTTGAATGGTACAGAAGGGGCAAATACCATTGTGGAATAGCATAAAAAGTTAGCTGCTTTTCATTCACAGGTTTATAGACTACAATGTTTCAATAGATTTAAAATTTAGAGTAAAAAAAATCTTATTTGTGTCCCTTAGACTGAAGAAGGTTCAATATGTCCCTTGGACAGTGAAATATTTCTGAATGTCAATGGAAATTTTGATTTTTGATTTAAACTTGTTAAACAGAGGTGGTAAGATTTCCTATTAAAAGGTAAACAAATAATTGCACATATTTAAGATTTGCTAGGCAAATCTATCCACCAACTCCACTTTAATGTGTTGAATACTTTTTGGGAAAAAGGGTTGTATGAAAATTGAAAAGCAGATCAATTTGAAATCAAATGCAAACTGAGTGGTCAACAATTGTAAGTATTAAAGAACAAACTTTACTGGTTAAACTGGACCAGTTTCGGTTTTCTTGAAGTGAAATCATTAACGTTAATGCAAGTTTTGAAATTATGTTGCGAGTGCAGTTGAATGTTTCGTGACTTTCACTTCATTATATTAGCACAGATACTCTTCCAGGCGAGAACCGTTATCAATCATGAAATCAAAATAGTTTTAGGACAAATTCTCATTTTCTTTAAAAATGTACCTCAAAAAAATTGGAACAATTCAAAGTTAAGCAAGTAGAATGAATGGCTTGAAAATTTAACAAATAATAAAAAAATGTAAGCATTCTGAAATTTAATAAACTCACAAACATCATAGTTTAACAAATGTTTGTTACAAGGGTTTTTAAAAGTTAGATTAAAAGTACATGACTATTCATTATGTGAAAACATCATGTTATCTAGTTTAAAATTTTTATCATCCAAAAGTATAATCTCCGCTAATTGACTTAAAACAAAAAAAAACTTAAAACCACTTGTGTTAGTCAAAATTTGATTAAAACATCTGAAAATAGGAAGTATAATTAGTAATTAGCCTATTGTTTTTTATTTTATGTTTTTGATTACTAGATATTTGAAGCTGGGGAATATCATTATTGTCAGAATGAATTATTTTTACAATACTGAAACTGTGAATCTAATAGCAGTTGCAACTAATCTTAAAATGTTTTATTGTTTATTTATGTTTAGTAAAACTTACCAGTTCTTTTGGTAGAATTTGATAGATTTTGAAGTGTTGAAGACCGAAATTTTGTTCAGCTTTCCCTGGTTAATAATTATCAATACTCTTAGGTAAGAGAGAATGGTGCAAAAAGTTAACATCTGATTTTATATTATCCTTCTGTGGATCTTTAATTTAAATACTCACATACCGACGCAGTTGAAACAGTCAGTCTTCCTTAATCTATAGGATTCTTGTATCTTCCCACTCATATTTTCGTTTGACCCTTGCAAACTAGGACTTTCAACAGGAATTCGCTTGGCTTCAAATTCTTCTTTTAATCTTTTATTAAGTCATATTTACTTTTTCTGCAATGATTTTATCCCAAAGTCAGCCCCTGGTCGGTTGCCCTTTGTTGCATTGTCCAATTGATTAAAATGTTCAGAAACTTCGTTTTCTAAAAAATATAAAAAGTCATCATTTTTTATAAAGTCTACTTCAAATAGATTAGAGCTCTAAGTCAGGCCATTAGAAATATGAGAGCATATGGAATCCGTTCACATAAACTATCTTTGTTAAATGATAGGATTAATATTTTAGAGAAAATTTGGATACACGTGATTCTGAGTAACCATCTCGTGGTTTGTCAGATAGTGAGGTCTCAACATAATGTAATGCAAAATCTTTAAAAATTTATGTCCCAAAGTGAGATTTAGCCTACTTATTTTGCAAACACAAAAGTATCTTGTTGTCTTTTTTATTTGATTAATGTAATTGACATTTATCATTCGCATATCATGCCAGAAATTAGTTAAAAATCTATTTCCGTGGTTTCGATGTTTGATTTTTTGATTTGCGGATTAATACTTTGAGTTGGGATCAAATAACTGAAACCACTCATGGAGTGTTTTAGTCTGATGAAAACAAGTGTATTTTAAGTGTTTCTTTTCTTTAATTACTGGCATATACATTAACAGATAATCATTAAATATACTCTTATCTCTAAAATTTCAATTATTTGATTTATTAAAATTAGAAAAATTAATTCTATTTTATAAACTATCTGTCATTTAATTTGATATTTAATTATTCCAAAAGTATTATTAGAATTTCCTATCCATCGTATAATCCCCATAACTATCACCTCTCAAATGAGGTATAAATGTAACTTTTGACATTCTGGTTCAGTACCCATCGACAAGAATGTCAAATGTTATACTTTTCCTAATGTTAAAAGCTAAAACTTGAATAGGAATGGGTGCCGTTTGTCAAACTGAGAAAACAAAGTTTCATCTTTTGACAAGTAGATATGGGTAATAATAAGCATTTGAAAACCATAATCTAAGAAAACTGAAAATAAGGGCTATTTCGTTGTCTTGCACATGAATATATATCATCTTCACCAAATTCAAGAAAAAATGTTGTTCAATATCTCAGAAGTTGAAAAGTTGTTCTTAAATATTTACCAAAGCAAGTGCATAAACAATTGCATGACACTATTAGAATTTCACAAGAAAATTCATTAACACTCCAATGAGAGATTGAAATATGATGTTATGGCTTTCAATAATTAAAGGATATCTTAAATGATCGGGATGCTTGAAAACACAATTAAAGAGAACTTTGAAATGTTTATCAAGGTGTAATTTTCCGTGGCACGTCATTTGAATGTCAACAATTTGACTATCATTTTTAATGTCGTATTTACAGGGTTTCATCCTAAATCGCACATATCTCATCCTAAACAGCATATGAGATGTATACATACAGTTTTGTTTTAAAATGAAATAACATAATATTTCGTGTCATTTTATAAAAATTATTTGTATATTTTTGGTGTGCGATTTAGGATGAAAACCCGATAAATGCACAAAGAAATAGGAAACTAATTTATTATATTCTTACAAATTCACGTTCTTAACTAATTTAGTTCTGACATTTGTTTTATAAATAGCAATAGAGGCGGTCGTATTTTGACCGTTGACGGGCTAAACTTATCATAAAGAGCGAAAAGATAGTTCCGTCACTCTATGGAGATGCACACAATATTCAAAAAATAATTATCCTGAAAGATGTAAGTCCAACAACAAGCAAATCATCGTTACTGTCAATCACGGCAGTGGTATCACCTTATTCAACAGTCTGGACGTTTAAAACAAAATAAAACAGATAGCTTGTGAACCGCCTAACGCTTCTAATAAGCAGATATTCGCCGTGCTACAGACAATATTTCAAGACATGCTGTTGCTGCTCTTCCGTCTTTTGAAAATTTAGTCAATACAATTCAAGGGGTTCGATCACCCCGGAGCTAATCAAATACCTTTCCTCGCTCTATCGAACAACATAATTCCTGATCGTGATAAGGTAACAAACAGAGAGGAAAGGTTTCTACACGTAAATGCTCTGATTGCTGGCCACATGTTCTTACTGGGAAAATTCCACATTCTTGTAGTCCGTTGTGTCATACTTCAATTTAACATGAGTTGGAAGCTCATTAAACTTCCAAATTAGAACAGTACCTTTTTATTTTCATATTCTATTGAACGTTTATCAGTCTACTACTGAAAATTTGGAAAGAAAAAACAAAAGTATTGAAAGGTGGCATTAGGCGTTTCTTGGTTTTATTGGGCAAAGTCGCTCAAATATTTTTTTTATTTCTGGAATGATTAAAAACTTATGAATCTCATAATTCAGCCATAATCACGCAAATACAAACTAGAAACCACGTTTCAAGAAGTAGGCGACAATATATATCTTGATAAAAGGTTGTGTTCAACTAAAAACTCCTTTGATCCAGATCTGAAGATTGCTGACTTAGAAACTGTTACCATCTAAGATGATAAATTTTGAATTTTTTTTGTTTAGATGCATTGAGAAATTACAGCTCTAAAATTGTGTCATAACTTGTGTATATATAATTTAGGAAAGAGACATTGGTTGGATAATAGCCGATTGATTAAATTTAAAAGTTTAATATATCTCGTCATATAATTTTTGGGACCTTTATAGCATATTAATAAATAACCAATGCCTATTTCAAGGTTATTTATAATTAGTTGATTAAATGTACTACCTTATGGATGTGGCTTAATATAAAATAGCTCATAAGATTCCAAAATTTCACAAACCCGCTAAATTGATGCCTTTGATACTGGGTTAAAAAATGGTTTAAATGCGGGTTAGGGAATTTGTACATTAAAGTATAATGAATTACTCGATTCTGTGGAATATAGAGAATTTTAGGTTTCAATCGGTTTTTTTAGATATATCACTATTAGCAAAAATAATGTTTTAAATCAAAGGGTTTTTGAAAAAATGTGCCTTTTAAAACACAGTAATTCTAACTAAATCTTGTAGGAAAGCTTTAATAAGTTAAGCATTAACTCATTCACACCGAGTGGCTTATCTGCTAATAAGGTCCAGCCTAGTTATGGCAATATCATCGAGATACTTGGGCCTTTGGTGGGTGTAAATACAGGGTTTTATTTTTTTCATATTTCTACAGTCCCTTAACAGATAAAACAAAGGTGGAGAATAACTATTAGTTTTGTGTGATGACTAAGCTGATTTTTAACTATTTAAACAGTTTAATTCCATTAGGAGTCTTAAAAAAACCCATGTTTTCAAAAACCGTCAGACATTTTATTCCATACCGTCCTATATTACAAAACCCGGTATGACAAAATGTGACATTCAAAATGACTGCTCGTTTTGATAATTCTGTAAGACTGTTTCGTAAAGGCTTAAATTACTCTTGGGTGATATTGTATAATTGACCGTTCTTATCCTACGGTATAATTTTCCATTCAAAATATTCGCCTTGCATTTTACAATCCGATATTTATGAGAACTCGTTTCTGAGGGTCAAACGTAGTGGAATATTAATTTTCTGATTTATCTTTTTCAATAAATCGAAAAACAGCTATTAAAACCACAAGGTTAATGTAGTATGGAGTTAAAAATAGCTAGGTAGAGTTATTATACTGTTTTTTGTATTCAAAATCAACGACAATGACATCTGAAATCAACCACTATGACGATAGATATTACGCATCTCCCAATTCGTGTTTATTCGATAAATATATTATAAAACTTCTGATTGACACTTGCTGTGTTCTTTGACTCTTTTGTTGAACATGATGTCGAACATTATTTTACGAATAAATAGGTGGCAAATATCTCCTGATATGCAAAAATTTCGTTAAAAGTAATCATGAATTGTGAGGTGAAAAAAAGTAACATCATATGGTTAATTTTTGATGCAAACTCCGGTAAATAGCTTGTTAAAAAACTATTAAAATGAAGGAATTTACATAAAAGCTGCGCCGTAGAAACTAAATAAACGTCAAAGATGTATAATCAATATTACATGATTCGGATCTGGTAAAGAATGTCCCCCCTTAAGCCTTAGATAAAATTAAATCTTTGTAATGCCCAATTAAAAAATAATACTATAAATAATCATTGTTTTCAATCAATTTGTTGTTTTAACACCAATTTATACTCAGATGTCTTTATATTCGTTTTTGCCATCTAATTACTGATTTTTTTCTGGATTTTTTTATTTCAGACAAAAATTAGATTGTATGCCTTCCTTCGTGCTCGAAACATAGCTACACAGTGAAAATTTGGGATGAAAAATTGATAATTGTTTTGAGTATTCGATTCATCTCGTTTATAATTCTACCAATGATTCTGACTAGAAGAAGCATGGATGAGATTTTTAGCAATGAAAACTCTGCTTTTAATTGAAAAAGCTTAATGGGGGGGGGGGGAGGCATTCTTTACTTTCACCCCATGCTTCCAATAAGAGGATTATAACTATATTTAGTAGCCGAAACACAGTTTAAAAATATATTTTAAAGCAATATCATTTTAAACCTTAGATCATGTCTCCTTTTCCAATCAACTTTAAGTTAAATCAAACATACGAATTAATTTTAACAAAATAACTTCTGTTAATTTCTCGAAACAACTATACACCTTTTGGCATGCAAAAGGTCCAATTATATATGCAGAAGTTACATGTTTTTTCAACATCAGTGGAAAACCAAAATTATGAACAATAAATACCGATTAACTTCAAAGAATCTCAAGAAATGATGGAAATTAAATTGACAAAACTTCGTGAGTAGGTTACTCTTATTTGACCAAATTTTTTCCTCTTAATAGGAGGGACAATATCCAAAATTACCGAAATATAAGGCAACTTGAGTGTAACCCCCTCTTTGATTTTTTTCTATTTAATTCACCATTCATTTCTTAAAATCTTTTTAAATTCTTTCATAATTTGGGCTTTCGACTCATGCATACAAAAAGGAGGAACTTTTATATGTTAAAAAGTGTAATAAATTCTCAATCATTAAGGAACATTTGTAGTTTAAATAATTTTTTACCGAAAATTTCCTCACAATAAAAAAATGAATTACGGGTCATCTTTCCCCAACGATTTTTGTTCGAGACTGGTTGACCTCTAACTGATGGGGCACAACGTCCATAACAAACTTATATTTGAATTTTTATAAATTCCGAATTGTTGTCATGAGTGGTATTTCTACTTTTCTGACCACCTCCATGCTGAGAAACTGATTTATGACAAACGCGTTTCAAACAAAAAATCATCTTTAAATATTAAGAGAATCATGAAGTACATGTATTTGCTAATCAAAACTTTTACATTTAAGTACCATTACCAAAATTTATGTTTTGAAAAATAAGTGTAAAGCTTTTTAAAAGGCATTATTGACAAGTTGAGAGCAATATATGTTCTTCTGCCATTCACTTAAAAGTTATGCCAGAAAAATTATCAAAAAATTTTACCTTTTTCTTCAAATAAATTGATTTTTGATATGTTTTCTTTGCAAGCAGCTACTATAAAGTTTATCTTACCGTTGTGATACTGAGAATAAAGGTTATTTTCAATATCATCGCAACCACTTCCAACAGATATGCTCAACGTCTCAACATTTGATGGAGTGATAAACTTTTCTTCTGCAGTGTCTGAATAATTAAAGTTCAAATTTTTCGGCTTCGCGTCTTTGTTTGATTTGACTTTAGCAGATTGTGATCTTGAAACGGACTTTTTGTTAAAGAAAGGTCTAATAGTGAGATACAATTTACAAATGAAAAATATTTTTCACTGATTTGGATGACATGAACTAAAATTATTAGCAAACGTTACTGAAGATGACCTTTTTATTTTGTCGGCTAAATTGATTAAAAAATATACGTTTTTTGGAGTTCTCTTTTGATGAATCATCTTTCTTCCCATCTAAAATAAAATAAAATTGAAAAAATATTACTCAAAACCTTAAATGAATCAAAAGATGGCCCTCAATCAAAAAGTACAAACTTTAAATCAGGTTTTAAAACACCTCTACGATGTTAAGTTTTAAAATTTTGATGATATTTTTAAGTTGACCTGATAAAATAAGTAGCATAATTACTTTATCACCTTGGAAAATCACAAGCACATGCCATGACTGAGTTTGACGTTAGAAACAGCACAAAACCAAGTGGGTAACTTAAGAAAAAGTCATGTTTGTTGATGTTTGGTCGAATGAATTTACCTGACATTATACTAGAGTTTTATTATGCCTCATAAAATTTGGAAATTTTATTTGAAACGCGCTAATCATTTGCAGGAGTTAACGTTTGTGTGGTTTGTATCTCTTAAAAATATTCAATAATGAGTTTCAGAAGGTATACCAACCCTTGCATTATTATCGACAGTTGAGTAAGTTTTAAAGGTTATTCTAAATTTATCTAAGAATATTGTTAACTGACTGGTAATTTGTTGTTTTTTAATATTGCACCAAGTATCATAATATGAGAGGGTTTCTTCAACTTTGAACCCCTCTTAATGTTTTTGACTGCTAAGTATATGCTAGGATTCCCATTAATGATCATAATAACAGGCTTAAAATTAGGAAAGTTGTTTATTATTTACAATCTTGTTGTCATTACATTAATGTGTTCAAACATTCTGGCAAAATATCGGTAATTCAATCACAAAAAAGTGATTACTGGGGAGAACGTTCAGATAGATTTCCTTTTAAATCAGCAAGGTAAGTTAAACATTAATATATGTACTTCTTCAACAACATTCTAGATCAAATTTTTAAGTTAATCATAAGTTCGAAAAGTGAGATCGCATTTAAAATATAAAGCAGAACGAGTGGTTAATCTATTAAGATGACGATGCATAGTAGAACAGGTATACATTTGTGCTCAATTCAACCAAAACTGATTTTGTGTTTAAGAATTTTGATTTCCCAATACTGTGAAGCGTATTACCAAAAAAACAGTTTTGTAAATGTAAAATAATGCAGAATAGACTTATTGATGATTCCAATATGCTTTACTTAACAGAATATGAACCTAAGTTGTATTAAAAATAATTATCGTCAAGCGTTTACCAATATTTTGAGACATATATTGTATCCCAAGAAGGAGTAAAGTGATTTTCTAACAAACCTCAAAAAACAATTTTGAGGTTCGACTGGAATTATATATATTTGGTCTTTAAAAATATTAAAAAAACTTGCAACTGCTCATTTTTATAGTTATTTATCAGGTTTATATAAGTTACTTACATTTAAATGATTTGCTTCTGTTTCGATCCAATTTTTTATCCTTCGGTTTATTCAAACTAGGCAATTTCATATTAATATCAGCTGAATGTTTCACTTTAACATGATCAAATTGAAGATGACGTTTTTCGGGATTACTTTCTGAATGCTCAGACTCCTAAATAAACATGTAGTATACTGATTGCGAATTTTTGAACGAGTGCCTAGATGAAATTGTATTTTGTCGACTTCTTATTTTGTAATTAAACTCGAAGTTTTCTGATCTCAAGGATATTTTACCTTTGATGATGGGAGTCGATTCATCTATTTCGAGATAAGATTCAACATCTTGATGGTCAAACACATTTTCATCAGATTTTAAATTTAATTTGGCTGAAAATATATAATAATTACCATAATCAGCATGAATGGTTTCATATAATTTTTTCTTGGTAAAATGTTCCGACTGAATTATGCTTAATCGTACATTAAGAATGTGCAGTATCGCCGCCCGGTTGAGTTTTTTATAAATCTGAGATTATTTTATATATTAATAAATACTATTTTGTCTTTATTTAAAAGAGCGCTGAAAATAAAAATTTGAATAAATACTTAAAACTAGTAGTTTTATGATGGTTTCGTGTTAAATTCCAAATAACACATTTGCTAAAGGTTGCAACCTTTAAAATTTGATAACTAGTACTTTCCATAAATATACAGGGCTTTCGGTCCAAATTAGCGTTTGTCCTGTTCAACTTGGTGCGGCTGTTTTTTTAGGCGGTTTCCAGCACAATATGGTTTATTATTTTAGCCTAATTTGATTTTTCGTCCACCAAATTATACTGGAAGCCGCCACAAAAAACAGCCGCACCAAATTGGACTGAACAATGCTAATTTTGACCAATAACCCTGTATGTTGCGACGATGTTATAAATTCTTATTTTCATAAAATTTTTTGTTAAACAGTGATTTGAGGCTAAATCTAAATTTTATACAATGAAATCATCCATTTCTCTGTCCATCAAGATTGATTTGGTTTTATTGAGTGAATTTTCATAAAAAGATTTATCAAATCCTGGTAGATTTTATCAAAAATTAAGGTGTTTTCATTTTTAAAACTTTAAAATACATTAATCAAAGTGAAAACTATATTTTCCCATTTAGAAACTGCCAAAATAATCTTAATAGAGGTGACATTTCTGATTTCAAAATTCATTTCAGAGTGAAATATTAGAAACTGTCAATTAAAGTATGACGAGTGAATAAAAACTTATGTGAATATAATATTTACACCATTTCACCGCACGCACACAAAGGCAAACTTTCATATGATGGCATTCAATGGTTCCGACTTGTATTTATTAGTAAATCGAAATTTAGAAAAGATTCCTTTCTGATAGAGTCGTGAGGATATGCATTCAGATTCACTATTAAAATACGCTTAGTCGTTTACTGGGATTTGATATTACCTAACAGCAAGAATATTTAATCTTTGAATGTCATCATCGGACTGTCGGCCTTTATACGGGAAATTGTGTAAATATTATATTGTCTTCATTAAAAGAAAATAATTTACAAAAACTACCAAACATTTAATCAATATTTTCAACAACTGGAACAAGGGTGAAATTCAAAAATTAAATATGAATAATCACCATTATTACAAACATCCATTTGTTTGAGGAGTGCTCATGTGAGATTTTGAGCCGTTTGTATCTTCAAAAATGTTATTTAGATATTTATTAGTTGGAAATATAACTTTTGGTCGTTAAATATTATATTTAACGACGAAAAATATCGACAGAATATTTCATAAAATATTTTGATGGTACTTAATATAATGTCTGTCGATGCCGGATTACTCATGCTCATCTTCAAATTCATTATTATATCAAAACAGATTTGATCCATTGAGAATATTGAACGATCTACAGGAATAGCTGAATTTTTTTGGTTTCCAGTAACAATATGGGCAGCTTTCACATTTTGAAGACAAGGTTCTCAAATATGAACAATAATTAAATGGTTTAAAAATTGCCGAAAGTTATGTATTTTCAATGAGAGTTTTATTAAAGCGTGTTTAATTTGGATGGAGTTGATTCTCTGTATAGTATTCGAACTGACGAACTCTATCAGAAGTAAATTTACCAATTATAAATTGATGTTATTGAAAAAAAAACTTACAATGTCATATAAAGTGTCATCGTTTTGGATTGTGTATTTATGAATATTAATTTTGTTTTCGTTGATTTTGGCATTGTGAATGTCAATAAGATGAGTGAGAAGCTCTTCAACAATTACTGGAGTGGTTTCATCAATTTTCTGATATTATAGGTTTCACTGACTGAACTATTGGTGCTTGATTCTTTATACTCGTGATCTCGGACTTGAGGTTCAATCAAAATTATATTCTTGTTAATAAAATAAGAACTTGAAGTTTCAATTCAGTGTTGAGATGAAAATCGGTTCCTTCAAAAGTTTTGGGTATCATCGAAAATAGGTCTTTGTGTTGGTTCCAAATGTATTTGAACGATTCTTCGAAAATTTGCTTTTGCATCTGTTTAAGGTTAAAGTTTACCTTTATCAAATTTTGAACTTTAATAACACTTTCGAAATGTAGCATCGATTCGTTGAATATAAGACCATATTTATCGACGTCTAGTACAAATGATGGCTGCTTTAGTTTTTAAATTACCTGATTCTGAGCTTGGTTTGATGACAGTTTTTCATCTGAATTCATTTTGAAAATTTTTTTAAGCTGGTATTTATAATCAATACGTCATTCTTTGAGCTTTTATAACAACAATCTGTTGTTGATTTGAGATCCTCGATCCTTTCAATGATCTTTTACCATAATTAATTACTGCATTTCTTTCATGTTCATTCATCAATGATGCATTGTGATTATTTTCGTATTCATTATTTGCCTGTTTGAGAGTTTCGATTGTTTTGCAATAAAATCCTTTAAGTAAGTCTTTCATAGAACTAGTTTTTGGTTTGATTTACCATGATATTTCGAGATTTTCAGTTTCTCCCAAGTGCAATTCAGTAAAACGTATTAAATACTAAAAGTTATTGTGTTTTAAAGACTTAACAAAACCTTAGAATAAATCGGGCAGATCAATAAAATCAACAATTAAATTTTTTTAAACACTAATAGTGTGAACCGGTTAGGTATCATTCAAAACAAAAAGATAATATTTTAATGCCATTGATACTTATGACTACATTTTGGGCCGTTCATTATTAAATTATCCACAAAGTGGATTTTTATTTGTTTTTTGAACAAAGTAAAAATTAAAAACATGTTGAACTTGATAATGAGCAAATTTACGACTCAAGATATATAAGATTAAAGCGCCTTTAAGTATTTTCCTAATTACAAATTATTATCAAAACAAAATTGATATGGATTTTGTGAAATTATTTTAAAAATAACACATTAAAAAGTAATAAAATTAGAGAATCCGAAACTTAATACGTTTAATTTTAAGACTAAACTGAATTCAATGACAGAGAAGACGTGATTAAATCATAAATTAAAACGTGAATTTTTATATTTTGAATGGAAATTTAGAAGCAATTATCAAGCACTAATTTTAAGTTTTTCTAGAAATATTAAATAGCTGAATCGCTTTCTTATTTAGATTCACATATGAAATTTGTATTTGATGGGTTCACCAACAGAGTTTAGCTTTATTCAATGGCCAAAGACATCAACAAGGCCCCGATAAATCCACCGAGCGTGCGAGAATCGTCGTGAGAGTTGAATCTCGTATCTGATCGCACATGAAACCCGATCTCAAGATCATGTACAAATACGGCTAGGTTTAATTTTAAAAGCAAACAATAAACAGCTCACAAGATATGCCAAGCGCAATCCATCTTTTTCCATCTATCGTTGCCATCCAAAGGCCCTTCACCCATGACTAATACAGACCTTTAACCAAGGGAGGTACCACTACTATCGCTCAGTCATTTAACAAATTCAAATTGTTCGCGATAATTTTAAAAATTCATGACTCAGGACACTAATAGCACAGCCAGATATCGCATTTAAGCAAATGACAAAGGAAATTTGTAACTTGGTTAGAAGATATTTAAACAATACAAGAGGAAGAACATTGACGCATAGTTTAGACTAAAAGGGTCAATTTTTTAATGCGCTTAAATTGGCAGTTATATATTCTTACCTCTTTCAAAAGCAAAAAATACTTGTTAGTGGAAGTATTTTGGTTTTAAGTCAAATGATGGCAGAACATTAGTAATCGAGTACAAGAACAAATTACACTGCACCATTATTGGTTGTAAACATTCAGAGATCGCCTAGGGTGAAAATACAGAGAACATATCTCGTTATCTGTCAGAATATCGACCTGTTGAGAACGCTGCTTACATTGGGGTTTCTGCATCCACTCCGCAACTTCCAATCATGTCATGTGTTGCCAAAAGAATGTGCCTAATAGAAAGAGAGGCCAAATAAGTCACAATCAGGATAGTTGATTGCATCGTAGATTTGTGAGATATGACCCAAGCAGAGACATAGATTTGTAAAATTGATGAAAAGTTTTGCATCCAACTATCGATTGGTAACAGCGATTATCATACACACAAGTGAAAAACCGTTACTGTGTTGAAGCGCAAAAAGTAAAAACCAAACTTCGAACCGCCAGGTGGCGGGCTCTGATATCGGATATATGGAAATCGTCATCACACCGTGCGTATATCAGCCTTACGGGTCATTTTAATGAGCAGTAGTGACAGATAAATGATGCGTCCTCTGAACTGCGTAGGACTAGCCTCTGGCCAACATACAACCAAGGACATATCAGAGACAATAAACAGAGACTTCTTTTTGGGGGCTTCTCAGCGATCTTATATAATTGCATATTCAGATAATATCAAAAGGGCTTGTGCAGGAGTTTGTGATAATGGGCAGATATGAGAAGATGCGCAAGAAGAAATATCCAGGATACCTATCGTATTTGGACGCTTTTTACATGCGGAAAATCTACGTGTTAATAATGGGTTCAAGGCATATGTAACCTTATTACGAAGGCCCGCCACATAGTCGAACATTTTTCACTAGCTCGTAGGGGCCACTTATTAAGTGCACGAGGCTCAAGGCGCTGCGAATATTCGTTAGTCGGTTATGAGATGATATATGATGTTACAACAAAATGGACAGCGACATACCACTCGATCAAACGCCTACTTGAGCTAAAAGACCACGTTCATGCAGTTTTATACGTAAGTAAACAATGATTTATACGTGATCTTGCATTAACTGATGAAAGCGTTTTTCAGCTTATAGTTGTGTAATACTCATCTGCCTCTATGCTCAGCGATGGAAGGAATATTGCTCATCATCGGTTGTCCTGACACTACTGTACGAGTTGTTGGAAAAACATTTAAATAGCAAAATAGGGCGCACGCGCACCTGCTGTTTTTAGATTTAAGGGTAGGTGTATGTACAGATCTTAGTGATTGATATCAGTCCCGGGAAATTAAAGACATTTTTACAGTGATGACATTCGTAGACGCCAGATATGAAGAGTTAAATATCTTAAAGATGAAGCCGTGCGAATATATCCGATTGTTTTGGCGAAGTTAGATATCACAAAACTTATTCAGTCGTTTGAAAATAATCTATACTTAAGCGTACCAGCAGCAGTAACCATAAGTTATTTTATATCGTGGAGACTCTATCATCTCCAAACCCACTACAAGTTGTTATATTGAGCCTTAATCAAATTCTACAAAGGTGACAAATATCTATACGATTTTATTCATGACTCTAGAGACGATGATGAAACGACAACCCTTTCAGATTCACATGAATATAGCTCCGAGAAACAACTCTGTGTATATGATCGGTCATGTGGACCCAAACATAGACGTCATCGAATACTGGAAGGTAGTAAGCTCACGCTACGGCAAGATAGCTGCCGTTTCTGAAAAGTTCATTGCCATACGGGCAACTGGTCTGCCCAGCGAGAGTGTTCAGCACTGCAAGATTTGTGCTATCAAAACTGTGCTAAAGTATGTCACCTAAATTGCCGGAGTAAATTCTATTTTTGAACAAGAACTCGAATGGAAGAGAGAATTACTTTGTGCATTTTCGTTTCAAAGTTTATATTTTCACTTTGACCCAATTATTTATTCTGTCGCTGCATCATTGATTCCGTTTAGCATAATAAATGATATCCGAAATATCAATTTATCAAATGGTCATTGTGCTGTTTCAAGATGCAGTCGATAACGATGTTGACAAAATGTAATATATTGAAACGAGTTGCCTTGGGGTATAAAGCATGTACATGATGCTTGTAGGGGATGGGAGAATTGATGACCATTCCACATATGGAGCCAGGACCAGGTTCAGTACCAAGACCCATATAATATTTTAATCGGATCATAAAAATGTTTTAAACGGGTCTTTTAAAATTCAAACCATGCTTAATTAATGTTAAAAAATTCCCCCTTCAACACTCGATATAAGAAATGAAAAATTTCAAATAAAACAAACCGTTAAAATTAAATAAAAGTCATTGCTAGAAATTGTTGTTATGTTGATGCCGGTAAAACATTTCATAGATGTACTTGCTTCTTAAGAAAACAAGACAAAAAATCGAGCGGAATGGAGGTTCTCGCACTGCCGAAAATTTATACCGGTCGAAGTTAATATGCTGCCCACTTAAGACTTTAATCAAATGAATTATATTTTAATACGAAACAATTAATAATTAATCATGCGAAATCACTTGATTTTAAAATTATTCCTTACTAGCGCATATCTTGAAAATTTAATGATTTATAAAATGATAAACGGTGAATAGTTTCTTATAGGATTCTAAGGAATCATCAAGATATATCCCAGAAAGGTTTCGCCTTCATTTAAATTCTCCAAGGTGGTCATCCAGATTTTCGACCATGTTTCCATCGTCGCCCAAGGAGTTTATTCTGTTTCTCAAAGGAAGTTGGCAGTTCAATTCATTTCAGGTTCTTTCACTAGTATTTGTGCGGCTACCTGTTAAAGGGTCCCTAAAAATTTCACTATGGCTAACAGTTTAATAAATTATAGAAATTGCCATCCCCTCTGATCTTCAAATCATTAAAACCTAGGCTATTACTAAGAAACTATCTGCCGAATTTTTTTTAGGCGACGACAGTGGAGTTTAAGTGGCCTGTGAATATTTTCATTTGACTGCCTTTTGACCCAGAAAACCAGAAAAAGGCAAGTAACAGGACTTTATTTTTGGTAATTTATATTTTTGAAAAATGTATCAATGCAGATGGATGACGATATCTATATATTTTTTAGTATACACATTCAATTTTTATTGACTAAATACGAGGTTTAAGTTCCAACATTTTGCTCATCTCTGACAATGAGAGAAACATACCTTCCACCAAATAATGCATGGTGTTCTCTTAGAAGGAAAATATGTGAAGAAAATTTAAGAGTTATTGCATAATTAAATGTACCTAACTCAGTTAGTCTTTATTTAGATATTTTAAAAGTTCATTTTGAAAGTTTTCGTTAATTAGAAGGGGAGATTATTTTATGTTCATCATCTAATGAGAATGGTTTAAAATTTGTTTATTGTAATTAATAATTTATCAGATGTGATTAAAGTCTTAAGGTTGCAGCATATTAAACTTGGTCCTTTATAATAATTGTGGCTATTTAAATCCTAGTCTTTTATCAGAGTTGGATATGACTGAGAGACAAATACTGATCCGTTACGTTATCCGCAGTATATGTTTAAAAAAATGTAAATTGCCATACAATCACGTGCTAGTGGCTGCATACTTCTGGCTCTCTGGGTTAAGGATAAACCAATAAAAATGTATTGAGGCCCTTCGAAATGCATGGTTAGACTATAAAAAAATTCTTTAGCACCTCTTAGTGAAAGCGTTGCTTTCATTGATCTCAAAATATGGGGAGATGACGTAGTCATAGAAATGGACCAAACCAAAATTGGTGAAAGCATGTACCATTGAGAACATCCTGAGATGGAGCCTGTGTTCTTGTTAGTGTAAAGCTAACAGAGGAATGCCTAGTTTTATAATTGGAAGTCCCTTACATGACAGAGGCGATTTTATTTTGTATTATACATACTAATATGCTCCGGGGATCGATTATAATAACCGATTGTTTAAGATCCTATCCCAATATCAACATAATCAATATGTATCTAAAAGTCGACCACTGAAATTTTCAAGGATTGTGAAACCGATGCCCATAACAATTCTGTTGAGCGAACATGGAATGTATCAAATATCCGAATCGTGCAAGAAACACGACAAATTACCTTGAAATTGCTGGCAAGCTAGCCAAAAATATTTTGAATGGTCATTTAGGAGAATTTGAAAAACGTCATAAACATTCAACGGATCTATGGAAGGATCTCTAGGTGACACATCAGGAATTATTTATCCTTGATAATCATTTTTTATCAGTTAAGATTTTTTGTAAATAAAAATATCGTGATATCAGCTGTTTAGAAATAACGTGTACTGCTGAGAGCTTTGCTTAGATTAATTTTAATCTTAGTAGATTTTTGTTAATCTTTATGATTAACGAGAATTCATAATGATCTTTTATCTTAAGAAAAATTTAACGAGAAATCGATCAGGAAAACTTGTCACAATCGGAGCCCCAGACTTCATTTTTTTAAGCCGAATTAAATTCCTGTTTATACCAATCTGTTTAACAAAATCGGCCAAATTACAAAATAGCGCTTTTCTGGGCTATAAAGTCAAAAGGACTGATATTTTAACGCCACGTAAATATGTGATTTCGGCTAGTTCGCGTCTAGTTTTTTTAATTTAAATAATTTTTATCTAGAAATAAGCATCAACCTATTTCGTTTTGATGATAAAATAAATGTTTGTTACTATTTTTAAATTGTGATGGGAATAAGGCTTTCAAATACTCACAAATTAGAAATATGATTTGTCAATCAAATAAAAATATTTCTGGGAAATATTGAAAGAAAAGAAAGTCATGATGTCATCAAATCCGAGCATTATTATAATTTAAAATTTTAGGTTAATATGTTTAAAGGTGTGTGAATTAAATAATTCAAACCTCAATAGTTTTGATAAAAATTTGCTGATATGACGACGTAAGAGTTCTAAATTTACAACATATGATACTCAATGTGAGAAATACAACGAAAAAACTGCTTATTTATATCAACGATATTCTCGAAATTAGAGTTATTTTGAGCCTTGATTTTTTTGGAGGTAGATTTCATTGAGTTCCCTTGATTATCAATCCGAGCAAATAGATTTTGGCAATGAAAATATACAAACTTACCACTGATGGTATTTCATTTTTAGGCTTAAGAGCAATATTTTTACAAATTATCTGACGCCACTTCACCCAAATATTCGAAATTTGAATCTTCATTATATAATCATAGAAAGGAACAAATTTAACTCTCTATCAATATCTACAAAATATACCGACCTAATCTTGGTAATTTATCACCCATATGTTTTTCTCAAAACATTAAAGCGATATGTAAAGAAATGATAGAGGCACGAATGATCTCAATAATTCAGAGAATCCAATATGTTTAGACTGGAAGAACTGGGATTTTAATCGGAATCTTTTTAGGAGTCTTTTTAACAGTAGGATAACACTTGACCTTTTAATTATTAACAAACTTCTTTAGGTGATTATGGCTTGATCCTAATCAATTAAATGAATTATGCTCATACAATTACTTATAAACGGTTACGCAAAATAAGCATATAGAAAGTTTCTGAAAAAACCAAAAATGTCATAAAACCATACCGTAGGAGACATTTAAATTAAAGTTATTAACCATCACGGAAAGAAAGTTATATGGATTGTCTGAATGCTATGAATAATTGTTTTTGATCATTCCATAAACCATATTTAAATATATTGGAACTTAAGAATATTATCTACCTTAGGTCATACGACTCAACATATAATCAAGTACAGCCATTTAGATCCAACAAGGCTCAAATTAGCACTGTTGTGATTTCACGGAATATACATGATTTAATACCGAGGTTGAAAAAATAAATGACAGATTGCAATAAAATGTGTTCGTTCAAACTATAAATAGAAATAGCCCTTATTTAAATATTCAGAAAATGTCTAATAACAACAACAAACCAAAACTTGGTATATGTTGTCTCTATTTAGGCCAGTAATAGTTAGCCTGGTCACAACAGCCCACTAGTGGAGTGAGCACTTTCATGTTAGGCGGAAAACTAAACTTAAACTAAACTAGGGTTTGTAGTAAACAACCAGTTTAGCTCCGGACGATTCGGCGCTCTCCGCCCGGATGCGACGACCTTGGCACATGAATCCAGACGCCGTCGAGGCCTGGACCAGGCCTTGGTTGGCTTATGGCTGTGCCAACGGTCGTGCCGTTGACCTGAGCCCTGTAGAGGCTTTTCTGTCTTTGTGGCTCTTGTAGCCCGCTTTCCGCCTGTGGCTCTTCAGGCCTTTGATCCTATAAGGCATTTACTTGCCTAGTTGTGAACCACACAAGCTGGCCTTGACTGCCAAGGGCGACCTCGTGTCGGTTGGCCTCTTATTGGCCCGTGACAACTGGGCCTTCCACCTGGATAGCTTGGGGTCATCGCCAACCGTCTGCCTGTTATTTGGGCACTTGTTACCCTTTGCCAGCTTGGCCTCTACTGAATGGCTGGCGTTTCATCGGCTTGTGAAGCCTGATGAGCATCTCGTACAGTACTACCCACAGGCTGCGATAAGGGTGACTTGGGAATAGTTAATGTACGCCATTTCTTGGAATTTCGGGCCTGTAGGGCCTCAGGTGCATAGCGTGAGATGAGTAGGAATAAATCTTCTCCGCTAACATTCAGAAAAGTTCTCAGATATCACTCTCGCCATGAGTTGACGGAGTTCCACTTTCCTACCAGCTCGATGTTTTCCGGGGCCCGGTTGGCCGGCGCCTATCGCTGGCGAGGGAACATTGATTGAAGTCGGGTCTGTGCCGGGGCCCTAGGATACCTTGCATGAGGCAGGGGTCTTTAGTCAGATAGAGCAACGCTAGGCTGAAAAATAAGCTGCCGTTGCTATGGTTGGAGGCTGGATACCTCACTTTCATGGTAGGTAGTAGAAATTTCGAAAGCATTCTACATGTTTTTCGAAAATTCTCTGTAACATTTAAAATAATATGCTGTTTCAATCACCCAAACATAAGTTTACCCCACATTACATAATTGAAACTAAATGGCTCTACCGTAAGATCGATATCATATATCATCGTCTGCGAATATCTCATCCGTCTATCTCAAACCCTATACTTGAAGCAAGAGAGGAGTTCACAGACAAGCAAACATGGCTCGGACTTTTTTATTATCACTGGTTAGTTCGAAGTTTAATTTGCCGTGAACAGGAGTCATCAACTATGTGCCCGAAGACGATTTTATGGGCGCAAGGCGCTATCCAAGCACAATAAAAAACTACTGCTCATATAAATAAATTTAATTTTTAAAATTTGTTATAAACCATAGTAATCAAATTGTAGAACATAAATTGTTTTTAGAGCGAAAATAATCTATATTATTTCATTTAAGTGCATCCTTTCTCTGTTCACTGTTTAATGTAAAAAATAAGTAAAGCTAGAGCAGACACCAATCCATCAGCTTTATGCATGTTTATAAATTGTATCTGCTAACAAAATTTTGCCATTTTGAGAAATAACAAGCAGGAGTGGGATTCAAAGTAAATTGAAAATCTTCTTATTTTTCAAAGATAATGTTCCAAAGATTCAAAACCAAAATGGATAAAAGATGTAGGAAATTTTAGTTTAAATATGGACTGCGAAGAATCACATAGTTTCGTCAATATTAAAGATGTATTTGTTTCTTTTTCGCTGATTGACAGAATTGCTTTGAAGAAAATAATATTGAAAGTCCGTTTCATATAATCCATTATAATTTTAATACTAAAGCTCCAATTAAATCTGAATTCAGAAAAAAATATCAATTAAAATCTAGCCTGAATGTTCTATGTGCAATTTTCAAGAGGCTTGTGTTAAAATCTAGAAATGCCAATATGCCTTTGAAAATTTCTCACATGCTTACAAAGTAGAAAAAGACATTAAATGGTGTGGAATTGTTAAAGCAATCATTTCTGACTGGCGCAAATTGCTTATTTGAGAATTTTTCCAATAAACGTTACACACTATCAGCAATACAAGACTTATAGCTGCCTAATATCACCGTCGAAATAGAATACACAACATCTCAAAAGTCTTGAAAACTCAATTCAAGACTGATTTGGAGAAGCGTGAATAGTTCTAAACACAATCTAATGAAGTTGAAGACAACAGAATCATTACAGGTGTCATGTATGGGAGAATGATATTTAGTGATTTTTCTTTTAAATAAGAACAACTAAAATTTTACCAATCAGAGGACGAACAATGGGTGAGGATATTTATAAAATTCTTAATGTGCGCAAATTCGATGGCCATGCCTTTTCATGGGTCATCAATAAGTAATGATGGTGCACAATGGCTGATAATATCAATTGATTTATCGTCACTGCAAGAATAACTCATTCTTTCCCTAATTTTATGTCTCATCGTTGTATTATCGACCATTAAGATTTAAGAGGAGACACCTTTAGACAGGCAAAGCAGTTATAAAATTTGAACGTTATAATAGCGGCCAATATACAACATCGTCTTTTTAACAATCGATTGGGGAGTTGTTAAAAAAGGGTATCTTATTAATGCAGAGTGAATCACGTTGGTTAAGTAAAGGTAAAACTATAAATATTTGTCAATTTAGTTGTAGAAAAAAAATATCTCAATCATAATACAAGATACAAAAATCTAACGAACCGCCACTTGGTGTCCAATCACATTTAAGTATTAGTCGGTTTCCTTCGGTATCCTACATTTCCTCCCCCTCCAACTTGACTTGCCTAGATACGAGATGGGTTTTTTCTGGCAGCGTTCTGTTTCTCATGGGTCGACCATGCTGATAGAGAGGTGCTTCGACAGCCCTAATACTCGGATTAAATGTAGGAACTTACCAAGTAGAGCTCACCTTGCTTTGATCTATATTTCCTTTGAAATCTTGGCGAACGTTATCAATACTCGTAGTTTTTATTTCGCCTCCTTGGTTTTTAATAATTTCTTGTTCAATTCATCAATTCTCCATCCCGACTCCCATTTTTTGCCTATTTTACTGTGTGTCGGTATCTGTGTGAACACGAAGTCGCCGATTTTTGGTGGATTTTGTCTTGAAATCTAGTCAAAACAGTATTTTTGGTAGTTTCTACTATTTTCTAAACTGTGCTCAATATCACCAACACGTGTCGTTAATCGTTCTTTAACATTCATTAAATTAGATTGTAAGTCGGAATAATTATCATTTTAGCGTATCGTGAAATTCGGAGGTTCTCTGCCAAATATAGCTTCGAAAGGGGAGAGTCTATATTTTGTGAATCGACGTGTTGTATTCATGCAGGATTATGGGAAGTTTGCACTCCAAATCGCTTTCATCCAACAAGAGTTTCCTAAACATGTTAATTAGTGTGCGATTTGACCTCTCGACCAAGCCATTTCCTTGTGGGTGATATGGCGTCGTTCGTGTTTTATGTACTCCACAGGCCTCGCATAGGTTTTTGAATAAGAAACTTTCGAAGTTTCTTCCCATGTCAGAATGGATTCTTCTGGGAAATCCAAAACGAAAGATCAGTTTCTTTACTTCTCGGACCACTGTCTCAGCAGACTGAGATTTTATGGGTGCAGCCTCTAAACATTTGATAAAATGATCTTGCATCACCAAGAAATAACCGTACCCATATTTAGACGATGGCGATTCTAGTATATCTATGGATAATGTATCCCAAGGTGAACCTATCTCAAACGGATGTAAGTTTGTTTTAAATTTCTGGCTCGATGCCTCAATGCAGGTGGCACACTGAACGCAGAACTCAAATATGTCTCGATACATTCCAGGCCAGTATGCGTAAAGCTTAATTCTGTGTAGGGTTTTCTCGTATGAAAAATGACCCGAGGACGTAGGATCATGTGCGTACTGAATAATATTGCGTGCTAAAGAATTCGGAATGACCACAACCGATCGCTCATCTGTATCGTAACTTGTTTTGTATTTGCGGTAGAGTATGCCATCATTCAGTTCTAACTGGTGCTGTATTTGTTTGTATTTCTTCATTATTCCAGAGGTTTTGATTCCTGTTTTTGCTGAAATGTCATTTTTTATCCATTCTTTGACTATTTTAATTGAAGGATCATTGTCTTGTTCATCTTTTAAAGTGGAGTTATCAATTAAAGGTTCAATCTCTGTTAACAAGCATGGCCTCGATACAAAATCTGCGTTTTGATTTGTTGAACCTTTACGATATTTTATCTCGAAGTCAAATTCCTCAAGGGCTAAGACCCATCTGACTATCCTATCATTTCCAGGTTTATTGTTGAATAACCACTTCAAGGGTTCATGATCAGTAAACAATGAAAACCTTTTA
>JWZT01005499.1:64310-77053 GCA_000827895.1 Thelohanellus kitauei
GATAGGATTGCACGAGATCAGAAAAGTGGTATAAACAAAATTTCTTGGAGAAGTAAATTTTGAGGATTGCTCGAACTTGCGATGACCTGGCTAATGCTTTCGAGTCCTTTATCTGGATTGCCAAACGCTGGAATATAAAAAAGAAACCAACCTTCAATTAATTCCGAACACCTATCTGAAATGTTCTCGATAAAACCATTAGTATCTTCGATGGAGCTTGAAATGGTGTCAGACCACGACAATGAACAATTTTTCAATGCTAACTTGAACACAGTGGGCCAAAAACTCACTGATCGATAGAGAGAATATGCAGCCGCAAATATAGTATGTGATACGGGTCCATGAATGCCAATATTTGTAAAAAACTCTGATATATTTGGCGTGAGTCTCATAAATGCATGGCGGTCATTTCTACTTAAATAAGATGATGGTTGATAAGTAAAAGTACTTAGATTTACATCAGAACAATAAAAGTTTCCAGACTTCCTGTTGATACAACAAAGATCTGGATAAAGTGGTGTTATATCAATAATATTATGGAAGCACGAATATAAAGCCAATTTAGTTTCAAATTTTTTTCTAAAAATGAAATATGAGGATGGCATTCGGTATGTAGCCTGGGCCCAATCTGTCAAAATTGTGGTTGTAAGGTAGTCTCTCTCAAGTTCTATCAGATCATTAATTTTATCACAATCGACTCCGGGAAAATTAACGAACTGACTAAGAAGTGCTAACTTCTCAAATAGTTGCACCTCCTCTAGTCCCTTTCGTTTGCAGGATTGTAGCAGAATTTCATATAGGGTCACATCTGATTCATCGTCTTGGCATAATTTGAGCGTCGTTCCATAAATAACACTCCTAGGCAATTCGAAGATTTGCAATTTCTGAATATCACATTGCAGCCTTGAAATAGATCAAATAGGTATGCTTCACAGGCGTTTTCGTTGTATGTTCGATTTTGAACCACTTGGTAGCTTAAGGTTTTGCCCGTGCTGCATAGAAAACGAATCCTTCGGTTGACACAATTCGGTCTTAATAGAATATCAGCTAAAGGATAGAATTTTATAATGCGTGGAGTGTTATAACTTGGTGTTTCCAATTTGATTGGTGTCGGCTCACCAGGTAAATCAAGCTGAATGTCGTTATACATAAGATTATAGTAAAAAGGTAAATGTCTTGTTAAAGGAAAACCTCTTTGGCATGTTCTTGAAATATCGGGTCCCAAAAACTCCAATAGCAATTTCAGACCGTCAATAACATGCTTAATTGAGCGATCCTGAATGAGATTTTTGAATCCGATATCTGAAAACTTTTCATCCAATTGTTTGACGATTTGATCGATGTAAAAAGTAAGAAATTTAGAAATGTGCCGATTTGGATTTTCTGCTAAGGATAACTCATAAAAGGAAATGTTTAAACAAAATTTAACCATTCTGAAGACTCTTTCTTCTGATGTCTCGCCTAGATTCTGAAGAGATTCTATAAAACTTTCAAGATAATATACAAGGCAATTTTCCATTGGTTGCATCGCAGCAACAATTATTTTTGCTCGGCTTAGTATTTGACTATTTTGGGATGAAGTTTCATATATGGGAACATGTGTATCTTGCATTTCCGTATAGAGATTACGCGAGGAAGTAACAAAATATGGCAGTGATACGGTTTTATTTTTTGGAATCATCTCATTAGTATTCAAAACTCTACAATAACCAAATATGATCTGGGGAAAAGTCTGGGCTAAGGTAGAAACGACTTTCAAAAAATGATCACCGTGCTGTTTGGTTAAGAAAATGAATAGCTGTGACAAGAACTTCATCAGGTACGCAACGTTTATACATTCAGAGTATAATGAAAACGTTGAACTCAAATGTCCTTCGGGTGTATCCATTTCTAGTAACCAAAACATAGCTGACAAGTATTTCAAGGCTTTGTAAAGAGAAATGGAGTATTTTGAGGCATGTATGTATGCAAGTATCGCAGATGTTCCCGTTTCGCTTTCACGGCTCGTGTTAAAAATGCGGTCCAATAATTTTGCCCATCCTGCCCAAGCAGAAGAACTTTCGCTTTTGATTAAACTATCAGAAAAATAAAAATTGGCATCGTTAACAGAGCCAAGTCTCATCTGTGTTCGTGCTCTCAAATTTAAAATTAGTGCTGAATTTTCTTTACTGAGTTGCCTCTTTGATAGATCGTTATTAATAAATTCTAAGGCCTTTGAAAGAAAACAATTATCCGAATAACGTTGATACAGATTGATGTAGTTTTTAACTTCCTCTGATAACAGATGAAAGTTAGCATTGACGATCTGAACCGAATTGAGAGTAACCTTCGCGGTTTCAATGGTTTCAAGTGACACGTTAAAGCTATCGTTCTCTCGAGCATAAGAAACATACTTTATCACTTGGGGCATCACAACTCCAGTTAAAATTTGCATAAGAAATATATTGGTATTATTTTCATAGATTGGTTGACAATAGTGTTCCAACAAAAATTTTGGAACTGCCAAATCTGAAGGAGTCACTTGTTTAGATGTTACATCATCCAAATAACCTATTCTTTTTGATAATGCAAAGAGTCTCAACAGTAAGAGCTCACTTTGATGAGACATATGGTCGAATTTGTCAACGTAATAAAGTTTCCAAGACTTTTGACAACCCTTAATATCAGAAGCTATTGCCGATAATTCGCTCTCAGTATTTGAATTTCGAGAGGTCGATTCAGAGCACTTTGATAAAAATTCCTTTATTCCGTCTAGCTCAGTGAAAAGATGAGCTGCTCTGAATAATTTTAAATGTAATGGTGATATAACGAGAGGCAACACGGATATTCTGCGAGATATTTCCCTCAATCCGAGAGATATTTGGTCATTTATATATTCGTTTTTTGTAGAACCATGATTAGAGTCTTTACTAAAGAGCGAGTAGATAACTCGGTAATAGTGTAATTCATACGCGTCCAGTTGATCTTTTACATCAGTAGACAAAGGTCCTGTCAAAAGATTCTTCATCGATGCAAAGTCTACAAGTTTCCAAGCTGAACCCAAACAACTTTCTACGAGTGATCTTTGAACGCAAGATCCACGCTTAAGTTTTTTCTTGCAGTATTTGTTCAAACGTCCCCAACAGCCGAGTTCTCTTTGGCATTGAGCCCAGCTATCATTGCATAGTTGAATTTCATGCCTGACAAAAGCAAGATTGTCGACTGAAGACACCTCTATATTTACATGGTTTGCGATTTCTTCCTCAAAACACGAGGATGCCTTATTATAGAACCCATGATGCATCAAAGAAAGACCTTGGACAGAGCTTCCAAAAGTAGCGTTGATGTCCCAAATAGCTAGTTTATATACATCTTCGCATAGTTCTTCATAAAGAGTTTCCAAAGACCTAAAAACATCGAGATTTTTGATGACCGGACTCATCGGTTCTTGATGAAAATTCGAAATATTCTTTTTGGCCTTATGGTGAAATATATCACTCAAAATATACTGATACTTTTCCAAATATAAAGTGCCTTCATAGAGGCAGGAATATTTTTTAGAGGCATATGAGACAACTGTCGGATACAGGATTACAGCAGGTTCTGCACATAACACAGCCTTGAAAAATGTGTTCATAGAAGACAGAGGTAAACAAGATATACGGGCCAGGCAAATGTGACGCAAATGCAAACCTTTTTCGCCTTTTAAAACGTTGTTTGAAAATGTGTTGTAAATACTGATATTGTTAACATTTTGAGTTACATAGGGGGCAATATTCTCCGAATATCTCTCAAAATTAGCGCTAATAAACTCGAGATCATTAAAGCACTTTGAATCACCTGAAAGTAGGCGTCGCTGAATCTCTAAATACAAAGAATTTCGACTCTCAAATGATATTTGGCTCCAGAACCTGGAAAAAACATCCATGAACACACGATCGGCCAATTCTCCATCAAAATATATCATTTCCACAAACGAGGAGTAAAATTGGAACTGAGAGTATTTTGTCGAGTGAAATGCCTCGTAGCCATAATCAATTTTGCTAAATATATCCTCAAAAACTGGGTGATAGGAGTCCAATCTGGTATCAGTCTCAGAAATTATGAGGTTATAAATGTCGCTTATTTTAGTGTTACTTTCAAATGTATTAACTATCTCGTCTGCTTTCTTATAAAATCGATAAAATGGAGCCAAACAGTGGGAAATGTCCGAAATCGTAAGTGTATATCCTGTCTTGAGGCAGGGAGTCAAGAGAACATTGATCCAATACTTAATATAAGAGTTAAACGAGTGGTATGGTGTTGAAATTTGATGTTCCAAAAGACACGTAAATTTGCGAATAATACTTTCTTGAGATACTTCATATTTCCCCCTAAAATAAAGCTCACGAATTTCTTTAAAAAAATTTAACAATCCCACCTCGTAAACAGCATCAAATTTCTCATCAAAACCAGAAAACAAATGTCTATTTTTGAAAATCTTATAAATTTTTGTAAAGGCCATAACATTCAACTCGCGTTCAAAAGTATGAGTCAACGTCAGATGACCAACCAGACTGAAGGTAAAAATCATAAAACTCGATGGTACTTGTTCATCAGATTGTTTATCAATGTAGTAGTCAATGAAATCGACCATCACCTGCACCATAGGAATCATTGTACCTCGCGTGTTATATTGTTCTGAAATATTGGACAATATGAGAAATAGCTCAGAACGAAAATATTCAGAGAACTCCATAGCCATTGAATCTGTTAAATAAATTAGATTAGCCAGAATATCCTCCCTCAGTGGAGTTTTGGGTTGCTTTAGATTTGAGTTATACTTTCTTAATAATGCCATGTGTTGGGATAACACATTTTCAGTGATTTGCTTCTTGATTGTGGAAGGCAATTTCCGGAACAATATCAGCCTGAGTAAATTTTCCTTGTTTTCCATAAGTGGAATGTCTAATGATCTGTAAGTTTCATTAATACGTTCCTTACAGACTGAAATTAGCACTTGAACACTCTCAAACTTGGATGCTGATTCTGAAAATCTTTTTAGTATATTTGATATGAGCTGAATTACTGTCTCATTGATATCATCTGATTCGTCGATTTTCGACACAATATTAACAATATTGTCAACGTAATGTTGTATAATCTCTAATAGAATCTTATCATTTCTCAGGTTGTCCACCATGTAAACGAGCAAAAGTAAAAGTTGAGGAACACATTCTTTTATAGAACTTTGGGCTGTTTCTTGCGCTGCTACTTGTGTAACAGTAGCAACTTTTGATAAGAAGCGAGATGCCCTATCAAAAAACTTAAAATCAAGAGTAAGGGCGTCCATAATTCTTGCTTCAATCGCATATTTGCAAAGCCGAGCTGCACTCAAAATGTGTTTATTTGTGAGCTGGAATTGTTGGAAAATAGTATCTGTGAAACAGATATAAGTCGAGAATATGAATGAAAATACAATGGATAAACATTTGGAAATTGAATGATCGTTACGCCCCTTAATTTCCCATTCGATCAAGACTTTTACAACTTCAAATATTTTTTGTCTGTGCTCAGAGTTGTTGTTAGAATTAAAGTTTAAATAAACCAGGCTGCTTGTAATTGGCTGAGACAGAGTTTTACGTGCTCTGAAAAACACTTCTTGATGATCGCACACAATAGACATGATGTGTATTAATCCATGTGTAATATGGCAAAATTCAAATAGTACCTGTTTAATTATGACAATCATATGTTGATATTGTTCAGAATCATCGTTAAATTTCGAGATCATGAGACTGAGGGCCTTGCGAACTTTTGACTGGAACTCAAACTCGTATCCGTGCAGTAGATCTAGAAAGACTTTGGTCACAATTGGATCAGAAATGTTGTATTTATTGACCAGTAAGGCAATGAGTCCAAAAGCCTGACACCTCGTATAAAGATCATGATATTGATCAAACACCAAACTCATTTTAATGTAGAACAAAACAGTTTCGATTCTAGAAGTTGCCTCATCTGTGTTTCCAGCAACGATATCTGGTATTTGTTCGATGAATACATAAGCGAATTTTATAATCCAGAGCCTGAGAAATATGGGGCATATGACAGATCGTTGATTCTTGATGAACCCATCAAAATATTGCATCAAGAGCGTTTGATGTTGACTAAATTGTGGCAAATAAGTGTCTTTGAGTTTTTCTTTGTATAATGTAACCAAGAACTTTAGCAAATTTTGACTCTCAACGTCACTGGTTGAACTACAGGTGTAAGTCACTGCGATGTGGTTCGTGACAGTGATAACGGAATCATAAGATATTCTAGGAATCAAAGTTGGAAATATTCTTGCATTCAACCACTCGTAAACTTTAGGGATAGTATAACCTGGGATGAATTCAACGAACAAAGAACAATCAAAATATTGTGAAAGATGGGTAAAAATAACTTTGCACATAATGTGGCATACCTTTTCGCGAGTCTCATCAACGCGATAATAGATTATCGGCCAAACTTTTCGAAACACAGTTACAACATGGGGAAAAACTTGAATAAAATTTATCCGACGCTTTTGGGCAATCCAAAATACTTTGAAGGGTAGATATAATTTTGAATTGTCGATATGGTCTATATTTATTTCGGGGTGATCAAAATCAACATTTGGAAAAACAAAATTGAAAATTGAAAATGGGTTTTTGACCAAATTTGTTGTTAATAGGTTTGGAACACTCGATATTTTCAATAATACAATGAATATTTCTTTCAGAGATTCATCGTTTGTAGACTGTATAAAAAAGTCAAACGTTTCTTTGGGGTATTTATTGAGATATTTAAGAAGATTTGTAAACAATGGTCCAAAATCTCGCACCCCGAAGTTTGTTTTTAGTTCGCAGATTGCTTTGAGAACAGAGTGAACGAATTCGAAATTTCCATTAGGCATCACGTGACAACTATCGATTATGATGGCCCAAAGGGATAACTGGCGGTGAATATGATAGTGTAGAGGGTTGAGTGAGGGATCGCTTTTCGTCAACCTCGACATGAAACCCCGAAGTGATTCTTGCAAGGTTATGACCAGTTGTTCATATAGGAGCTCATTGAACATTTCGGGAAATACCTCAACAACACATCTTAGTTGATTAGCAGACGCAATATCAAACTTTTGGAAGTTGGCTAGCTTGCTCAGCAGTGGCCGGATGAGTGTAGAAATTTCACTTCTCCGCTGTTCTTCGGTTAACCTGATATTGAGTTCTATCAACGCAGTTTTGGCGGCTAAAAGGATCTCCCCTTCGCTCGAAATCAATGTTCTACTTAAGGCATAAAAAATAGTGTCTCTTAGTCGAGGTGTATTTTTGACTGCATTAACAACTTTGAAAGCACATAGACGCAATGAATGACAATCAGGGAAGTTTGCAGTTGCAGAATTTTGATCGAAAAAAGATTGGTTTGACTCTACGTAGGTTATTATCGACGTCAAAATCGGATCGAGATGCTCATTGGGTGTATTCCAATCCAAATATGGAGGGTTTATCGACGAATAATATAAAATTGAATCCATGTCTGCAAATTGGACAGTTACTGGCTGGTAATGGAACCCGACGATTTTGCTTTTTTTGTAATGTTGGGCGATGAAGTTTTGTTCTAACTGGATAAGTTCTTGAACACTTATATTCCAGTGAGTTGATAATGACGCAAGATTGATTTTCGCGATTTCTCGAGCTTGAGTGCAATACGAGTGTAGTTGCCTAACCAGACATGATGCCACACTTCTTTGAATATTGTTCAGCGTCGAGTCCTCCGGTGGCTTGGGATAACAATGACTTATGATTTCATTTATTGCGTCAGCGGTCTTCTCGATGGTTCCAGATGATATTTCAGAGTACAGGCTGGACATAATCTCGAACCAAATGGTCAAAAAATCGCATAAAATAATTTTACATTCCTCAGGGCATAAACTGAGACATAATTGTTTTCCAATGATCACAGAGGCATATTTGCGTTCATAATCAAAAAATTGGGCATATTTTTCGCATCTTAAAAATATCTGCTTGTAGACTGATGTGTCTATGAATCTAACTTCTGTGTTTTCAAGATATTTTTCAGTCGTTTTGATGATCAAAATCACCAAAAATTTTACTACTTGTATACATTCAGCATTGAGGCTCTTAACGAAAAAGAACAATGCGGGTACAAACCCCAGTGGTTCAATGTGTCCCTGACATAAATTTCCTTCGTTTTGTGAACTTTGAAAATCCGTTGTGGTGGTAAATCGACTGAAATCGAATACCATGTTAGGTAGTAAACTCAAGAGCAAAGATACCCGTGTGGTATATATTAAGATTTTGAAGGCCTCCTCCCTTGTCTCGTTAATTCTCAAAGCGTGCAAAAGTCCAATAAATGCATATTTAAACAAGCCTTTTTTGCCAACAAATTCTGTAGATCTAAAATATAATAATAAATGACTTTTTAAGATGCTTTAGCATATCAGGTAAAAAAAGTTTGAAATTTTCTCTGGGAACAATCAAATAAATGTACGTCTGGTGAGTTTAAACATACCTTTATTACATTCCAAGCATCAACAGAATAATTCATGAAAATATGTTGTGCAGAATCCTTCGTTTGGGAAGTATGAGTCAGCACATCTACTTCCTGTAAGAGAGAAACACACTTTTTCAGAACCTAAATCTCAAAGGAATCTACATCGGAAATATTTATTTCTATCGGTCGTGACAGGCGGGATTGGTTAAAATTCATTGTAACCACATCAAGCTTTTTCGAATAGTTAAGCTTCATAAGAGTATGCTATTACGTTTTGGAATGGTTCAAAGATCCTCATGCATGAACCACTCATTTTGCCCAATATCTTGATGTTGTATAGCCCAGAATCGTTATTGATGGATGCCCGACGACACAGTTCATATATAATATCATTCCGAGCGTCATCGAGCTGGTTGTCTATGAAAAGATTGGTGAGTGAGTCAAGGCACAACTCTAATGTGCGATGACCCTGGCTGTTAATAGCAGACGACGTTTGCAGGGAAGTGATTAGTGGGCCGGTGATCAATGATAAGTGGGGCATGAGATGACTGTTGATTAATAGGAGTCTTGCCTAATTCTAACGGGTACAGAGAGAGACAGTTCGATGATCACCTCAAGAATAACTCCATAATTAAGCGAACTTCGGTATCTGTTGAAGCCAATCAAGATGTTTTTTAATAAACATAGAAACTCATGGTATAAGCCATCACTATGCGCTAATAATCATAAACATTTACCGTTTCCAATTGTTTTGAAGAGACCACGCAGAAGTAAGAGATAGTTAAGAGACTGACCAGACGATAGCATGTGTTTCATTGAAGTATTGAGAACAAATTTAACCCAATTCTAAGTTTTTGGTGTCCAATACCTGTATAATTATTTCGTTTTCTTTAAAAGTCATTGATGTTGACAAAACCGTCTTTAAAATCCTAAAAAAGAACGCAGTCTGCTCGCCTGATTGAGGATTTACCTTACCATCCCACATTAGAAAGTATTTTCCAAAGAAATCGATGAACATGAATGAAAATATTGACGTAGTTTGACTGTTTGAAACGAGAGAATTCTGCACATACTAAATATTAAGGATTTTCGGACATTGAGACATGATCCATGTGTAATTTTCTTAAACAAGATCTGTTGAATGTAAAAAATACTTCGATTTCGTTGCATAAAATTTCAAAGACGTTAGAATGTGGCAAATTGACGTAACTATTAGCAAAAGTTTCAGCAGCTTCCCTGATCTCACCCGCATATTTGATTTTGGAGAAATAGCTACCGTCTGTATAGTTTTCTTTGAAAAAAGAAAGAAACAGGACACCATTGTGAAATAATCTACGTAGAATCAGGACTTCTGGGTTCAGAAAACACGACTCTGGTTATTATAATAGAATGTTGTACGTTGATTTCCCTTTACGTACATCAGAATGTTGATCAATTGCTGAAAAGTATGCATGAACGAACGAAAAAGATCCATTGAAGTAAACAAAAACAATTGATATTGTTGTTGCGACATTTTGTCGCCAGAATTCAGATCGTTTCTGACATTAGAATAGTTATACTGTCTTTGAAGGGTAAAAGCCATATTCGATATTTTTGTATTGTATGCACTTAAAAACATCAGGCAGAGCTGGCGTTTCTAAATCAAAAAACATCAAAAACCAGAGGTTTGAATGAGATGTTCTCAATTATCGATGATATTGTCTGATTAAAAAGGGGGTACCTTTAACCCGTTTTTGTGCAACATGACAGACATACGAGGTTGAAAAATTTGGTTCATGAGGTATGAACAAATATAGATTATTCTGGCCTGTGAAAAACATTCGATGTTATAAGAAAGTATATCGCCCAACAAATGAAACACTTGAGTCTGAAAAGATTCGCTTTCAATATAAAAAGGGGGAGAAATCAACGAATTTATCAATAGTTCATAATTTTTAAACATAACTAAATTATACGATCAATTACGCCCGCTTTTGTCATAAGGTATCATTAAACGAAAACAAAACAACATTTCCTTGCATAAAGCCGGTACGTCACGAGGGGCGTACCGCAGCATCCCCATCAAACCAAGAATTATGCGGTTCTGATATACATTGAGAGGACTCGACTCGTTTGTCTCGTATCTGAGCGAACGTTTCAAATAAGCAAGCAAAGTCATGATTTTAAGTTGTAAATTGATGAAATCTACATAGAGATCGTAATTGAGACCACCCTTGAGTCTTATAGTTGATGATGGTTGCATATTTAGAATCTCAACCATTTGAGGAATAAGTGATTCGATAAATTCGGATGCTTGGGTGCGGTACAACTGATCAACTAATACAAGAAACACGTGTATCTCGGCCAGAACTTTATACGAGTTACGGCCATAAATGAGCGTCTCAGGGAGCATCACTTCACCCCCATATTCAAGTTGGCTACACAATAGTAAATTGCTAGGAGCTAAATCATCGGGAGTTATGCCATTTTCCTGAATCTCCATCAAAGACGAATTAAGTGGCTAGTTATAAAAAATGAATACATTCTGTTTGACAAATTGATAAAAAAATGGGATCGATTCCAAGAAGGAGTTAATCTAATTTTACATCTTTACTCACTTCGCTTGTAAATGGAAGACGAAAAGATTTGATCAAGTCGATCGCAATCCGAATAGAAATAAGTGCATCAGACTCAATTGCCCACTACTATTATAATTGAAAAACATGAGAATTCTCAAACAAAAAACTAATGATTTTCTAGCTAAAAAAGGGAACACCTTGAGATTATGTGGTGAAAAATGATAAATTGGGATCATGGATATTAAATTGAGTATTTTTTCACGGGATTCCTGTTGGTAAGCGTGAGTACCTTGACATCAGGGTTAACTGAAAATTCACAAACTATTTAAAATAATGCAAACATTTTTTTTTGAGACCTTCAATTTTGTCGAATACAATTTCAATGAGTATTGCCTGTTTTTGATCACCAAAATATTCCTGACTTAAAAAAAATCAACTTGAATATAGGTTTCGGATATTGAAAAATAATTAGTTAATGCTGCGTTCACAACAAATTAGATACTAGAATTGTCAAAATCGAATGTCTTCAACTCATTTACCACGTCTTCAAAACTGGATTCCATCATTCTTCGATGCGCAAACTCGTAAATACCTTTCAAACCGCAATGAACGATTTGATCTAAAATCCGAATTAGTCCGACAACTCTGTCGATGGGATCTAAAATTAAAACGAGCGGATATTATATATTACTTTTTTTTGTATTTTAAAGCATGTATATTTAAATTTTCAAGATCTACTTTGTAGTATATATAATGTGAAAAGTTCAAAAGGTAAAAATATGACGGAATCTACCAGATTTTGCAATAAAAACCGTGAAACAAGACTATGCTTTTTGCGAACCTAAATGCTCATGATTACTGTTAACGATATTGTAGCATATCGAATGGGTATTTTTTACCGATTTTCATCATGGAATAATTTTCGATATCATTCTCAAAGAAAAAAGTAACAATATACAGCAAATATTATTCTTAAGTTCCATAATATAGCTAAGAGTAGTAAATAATATTTAGGTGCGCAATAAGCATAATCACGTTTCACTGTTTTAATTATAAAAACTATGACGGATCCCTATTTAAAGTATACCGCGTTTTGCGATCAAACGATGGCATCTTAGCGTTCAATCGATCGCACCTAATTTTTTTTCAATAGTTTCTATCAAGTGATAGTTTACTTCAATAAACGTATTGAATGTATTAACCCAAATGAGGATGGTAAAAATATCGTGCAGGATCATCAGTTTGGCGAATGTTTTTTTTTGACTGTGGAGCGAATGGAAATATAATTAATCATGGTGACGCTTTATCATAATACTTCGTAGACTAGCTGTATCTCGTAATAGTGTGGTGTGCAGTCATGAATTAAAAGCCTCCCATATTTTCCTGGACCCTCGACATAGACAAATGGCTTCGCCGCTTCCAAACAATCGCATCAGCCATGAACTGGGACAAATCCAAACAGTCCCAGAGATGCTAGCCTTTTTCGACGATGTGGTGTTGGAGGATTTCCACGAAGCACATTTAGGCGATATGGAACCTTCGGAGGCCAAACTGAAAGAAATCATCGCATTTATGCACCAGCATCATATGTCGGATGAGCAATACTCGGCGTCTTATTCCGAGTTCCAAGTCAAAGGGCTGCTTCCCGGCCAAGAAGTTTGGGCTTTCAGGAAGGAGCTCGAATCCTTGCCG
>JWZT01005501.1:7756-21685 GCA_000827895.1 Thelohanellus kitauei
AAAAAAATTTTTGAGATGTCCGAAAATTTTTGTAAATTGTTCGAATACTATAGGTAACGATTTATTTAATTTTTTTGTGCAATCTTAAAACCAACACTAGTTTCTCTTAGTGATAAAATATTTGTATTGAAATACAGGGTGTCCAAAAAAAGAAATATTCTTTTTGTGTGAATGATAAATAACGAAATTCTAATTCAAACGTTGTGAAATTTAAGATAAATAATTATTATTATATATTTGTATTATGTAGAAATTTTGTATGTGTCTGTATCGTGGGTCTTTTGGATATTACAATTCACTTTTTTTATCCTAACTTAAAGCCTCAAAAACATGGCTAAAGATAAAATATTATTATGATATCATCCGTATTTTTACTTAAGTACACGCTATCTCATATCACAAAACACAAAGATCCTACCCAAAAGTTTACAGCTTAATTATTGATTTTAATGATTAGTTATTAAAGGAATATATTTTTAGTGATGAACAGAATCTGATTACTATCTTAGTAAAAAATTCGTTAAATATATATTGATTTTTTTATAAAAATTTAACTGATTTTAAATCTTTTGAAATTTCAGTTAAATATTCAAAATGTCACCTCGCCCACTTCTTAAATAGTTAGGCAATTTTCGCTGTATATAAATTGATATTCTTATTCCATATGTGCATTAAATTAGTTCAAGCATCTTTTGATTTTAATTTTCAATTTTCTATGGGTTGAATAAAAGATTTGTAAAATAGTTCACTCAATAATCACTCTTTTACATGGTCAACACGATTTAAATCTGTGCTCTGCGGTAGCCATTGAGTGAGCACAATTAAATCTAGTGTGTTTTCTTGTATATATTGTATTATATCTTTAGCACCATGAACATGTGCGCTGACCTGTGTGAATATACAATTATTTCAACAAACGGATATATTCTGAGCGAAAAAAAATATTTATTAAAACCAATATTACGATAATAATCTACATTTATAATTACTACAGATCAAAAAAAAATAACGCACGTTGTTCTTTACCATGAAACACATGAAGAGTATTTATTGATTATAATACATTGAGAGTGTTTTAATAGTCTATTAGAATTTATTTTCTGTTTAAACATCCATTGAGGCAAAATGGCAGGATCATTCTGACAATATAGTTGTTGAGCTAGAGTTAAAATTTAATTAATCAGTCAATCAAATATTTAGTATTGTATATCCGTTAAACATGCAGATTGTTTTCATGAACTGGAATTCATCTTTTTCTTTGTGTTTCTCAATATGATTTCTAGCTATTGAATTAATAAACATTCAAACTGTAGATTATTTTTACCATTACATGTACAGAACTTCATGTAATTTGTCTTTGCTTCTATATTTTCCGAATTAATTCATGTTAAAGTGACTAATTCCGTGAATTTATATAAGTCTTTATATCTCATCATTATTAGCTTTTGTCTGAACAGAACATGGATCTTTGCTACATGTGCTTCGAACGATAGAGCTTGTTTTGTCAATTTTCTTATCAATACTGATATTTTTGATTAGACAATTTCAAATAAAGAAAAACAACTCATCAATATCTTTGATCCATTTTTTCAATTCATTACGTAAAAAGCGTTTGAGAGATTAAATCTACCATTTTTACGTTTGTGCAATCAACTTTTCATTTTACGACGTGTGGTACAATTGATATTTTTAAATGGAAATTCAAAAATTAATTATATACCAAGGGAAAATCGAGTTCTGTCTTATTTTATTTATGAAATCGATAGGCAAGTTAAAGATCTTTGAACGAGGTACGAAGTATTATAGTATCATCACTGAATAATTGAACAAACATCTAGGAGATTCCCAAGTTATTTTGTGTCAATATTGATACCTCAAGGAAATTTTCAAATTTATAAACTCGATGGAAGCAACCTTCATCTTCAAAGGTTGGAAACTGTCATGGATAATTGATTATATTCCAAAAAGAAATGTTTTGTGAAATCATAAACTAAAATTACACACGAACTATACAGATGAATGTTGGTGATCTATTCTTGGAGAGGTTCAACATTAGTACACATTAATGATCTCCCTCTGGCTGTCTCATGTAATCCTTTTGGACATTGAAGGAGTTCAGGGTCAATCCTGGATCGACAAACGATTCTTCTATAATCATATTGTGTAAGGATAAACCAATACATTTTTATGCTCATTTCCATAGATACTCATCAAAAAAATTTCATATACGAGCTGTGATTATCAATACATATAGTCAGTCCGGATAGTCGTTAAACAGCTAGAGATTAAGCATATTGAACATTATTATTACTGATGATGAAAACTATTGTGTTGGATACAGCAAGTCCTGTTAATAAATTTTAAATTATTTACCAATTCTTAAGCAATAGAAAGCAGAAATTTTTTTAAATATCGGTTAAATGTTTTTTCTCTCTTAGAAAAAGATGAAATTCGTGAGATATTATGTTATTGGATAACCTTCATTGTATAGAAATGAAATTATGCTGCGTTTTAGAGTTGCCTTTGGTTACTCGCCAATCATTCTGCCTCAATACAGTACGTCCCTTAACGCGATGGAAAATTTATTTTAATCAAATCTGACTATGTGGCAGGATAATCCATGAAATGCTGAACGATTTGTGAACTGGTCGAAATATTGTATATTAATATAACTTCATCAGATTGAATAGGCTTGTAAAATGACATAAAAAACTACCTACCTGGATGCTTAAAAGCTTTCCAATCGAAACAAGACCTATTCTTTACATATTTGTGTTGAAACACCGCATCTTTCAAACATACTTAAGAATTTTTTTTGAAATTTTAGCTGAACAACACAAAGTTGAAAGTCGATTGCATAAAACGATAAAATAGCTGATCAGCGAGGTATTAACCAGTCTTCTTCAAACATTTTTTTAAAGGGTGCAAACGAGTAATATTACGTTAATCTAAAATCGAAATTACCCAATTTTATAACGACACGTTAATTTATGTTCATATAGATAAAAATTATATACTTTTGTATTCTATTTGCGAATTCAGTATATGCCGAATATGATTTGTGAAATGGTATAGGTTTAACTAAATAAAATATATTGATGACTTCAAATAAATATCTACTCTTTGATCTAATTATTTACGCATTAACCGTGAAATTAAAAATGTATATTGAGATATCCAAAAAGTCATAAATATGAATATTTTAATTTTTTTTAAAATAGAATAATATACTATAGAATATTTAATTAAAATTTTACAATATTTAGATACTATTTATTGGGTATATCAGGCAAAATACGGGTGGCACTTTATTTGGGACATCCTGTATTTAAAAAAATACGTTGAATATTATGTTACAATCTATCCAGTCATTTGATCTCAGGATAAGAATGGAGTTAATTATATTAAAAATTATAGCCTATGTAAAAGAGATCTGTGCATTTTATTATAATAGCTTTTTAAATATCTTCATTTATTATGTGTTACTTTTAGCTAATATATACTTACGTGTAGCAATAATTCGAAGTGATGTCCGAATAAATCTAACTCAAAATAATATTGTTTTATTTATCGTAACAAAAACAAGCTAAATATTATTATAAATATCATACATTTGATTAATTAACACAAATATTATGAATTATAGTTGTTTCCTAGAACGAAACCGATTCTAGCCCATAAAATTTGAGATGTGGTCGATTCATGATAAAAAAACCTATTAATCATTGGAGAAATCTATATTTTAACATCAATTGATCTAATATCTACACCAATAAATTTCAAATCTCATACTAGAAAATCTTATGATCAAAAAACACTGTATATTCTCTTTTTATAATGAATATTCTTAAATTAAACTGCTAAATTCATATTTTTAATGTAACCGTAATTGGCGAGCCCAGCTAAAGTCGAACAAACATCCCATCGATTGTATCACATTGATTATCTCCTAGACCACACAGCCTGATATTGTGTTAACCTAGATATAAAACATACACAATATATATTTTATATTTTCTATAACAGCATGTACTTTTTTTTCAATTCGATAATTTACGAACGGTTACAAATATATTAAATATCTCAAAAATTACAATTTTTGCGATCCTGAAGACATGATCTTTGGATAATGATACTATTTAACAGTTTAAAATTCCAATAATGGAGTCAGACTTCCATCTTGATATTGATTCTACACGGGGGAAAATCTAATTAGTCTGCATTGCACAAATATATTTTTAATTTCATAGAAAAAAGACCTAATTTGAACGCCCAATTTTTTAATAAAGGAAATTTACCCTGAATTTCTACTGATTAAAAATCAGAATGACGCCTGAGAGTCTACAATTTACTGTCTGTGGAACATTAGGTTTTTTTAGGCGATCTATATATCCTATTTGCTATCTAATAAGACGCGATATTTTTAAAAGATTGGGACTACGCGGCTAATATATGGATTTTGATCAATACAGTACAAATTTGACGATACGCCATAAGTTGTATCTAAAGATTTCTACTATGCGGTTTATATATGCATCAAACATAAATTTTTATTAATATCAAAATTTGCTGCTTATACAAAGATGTGCAATTTACAACGGAAAATAAGCTACGATGCTAAGATATGTGTGTTTGGAGTTTAAAGATATCCGTTTTATCAATGGATTAGTTTCAGAAAAAGTACAAAAATACTATTTAGTCAAATTAATTATAAGTTATAATGATATTGTGTTATTCTCAATCAATTAGATTTAATTTAAGTGACTAACAAGGCAGTATTGTTCACATGCATCAAATGTTTGGAATGTTTTGGGTATTGAATATTCTTCACGTTTCATGTAAAAATCGCACACGCCTGAATATTTATTGAATGCTATCAGGTATTTATCCCTTCCAGATTGTGGATGAATGGGATCACCCCAATCTTTTAGACATTCTAATTAAATACAGTTATATACCTTCTGTCTTGACTCTTGGTGGACTTGCGCATTCGGCCATGCATTCTGTCTTAAAGAAATATTTATTTTCATCAGCATGTGCCGGGCCGCAAGTTCTATATCGCAAGCATGTTTGAGATTCGCTATCATAGTAATAGTATTGTGATTTCGGATAGAACCAACAACGTCCTTCATGTCTGCTCTTAAAGCATTTACTTGGAGCTAGAATCATTTAAATCCATACCTGGTATTGCAGATCCTCTGATGTACAAATGAACAATAACCAAAAATGAAAGCCAGTACCTCATTCAAATTTGGTTTGATTTGTTAAAAAAACAAATCAGTTTAAATACTTCAACGTTGGGAAATTATTCATCCTTAATCCACAATTGATTTAATCAGTAATCATGTGATTTCTCATTTACATTATAAGGGAAATGCTTACTTATTTTATAAATATTAACATAATGTTGACTCAATTTGTCAAAAAATTGTGTTTAGACAACCAAATATGGTATATATGATTTTTGTAAAAAACTTTACATAAAATCGGATATGATAAGAATGTAAAATTTTAAATATATTAACTTCAATCCGTCAATTTTAAAAATTTTATCATTTAAAAAATAAAGCACTTTTTTGATTTTGGCATAAAATATCATAAATCCCACCATTATTTTCCTAAAATTATTTAATAAGAATTTTGCAATATCAATCAATAGAATTTGTCAATATCAATCAATATTTTTAAATTGAAGGATTTATTCATTTGGGGCGACAAATTTTTGAATTGCGTTGAAATAATAATATCATGAGAATATACAAGGTAAAATAAAAATGAAAAATTGATGAAAAAGTCTGATTACATGTAGAATTTCTTAATACTTCTTGTGAGTTGATGTGATTTACGATGATGAATTTCAAATTTATAATCTCATTGAAAAAGGAACACCTATACATAGAGTCATATTGGAGAAGTGAAACGAGGTTAAGCGCACACTCCTCTTTAGCAAACAAAGTATTTTTGTTAAGTTTTTACAGGCAGAGATACGAAACTGATATAGGTTAATTATATATTAGATATGTATCCTTTATTTCCTCTTTGCCCGAGTGTGGTTACGTATTTTTAATTGGGATATCCACAATCTCCTTTTAATGCGTACGTTAGATACATAAATGAGGTCTGGACACATGACCTTATTTGACTGTAACTGATGTTGTTATAAATTAAATTCACAATCTCATAATTTCAGTAATACTTGCATCGGTTAATCTCGTTAAAATTTATCACAATAGGAAAAAATACAATGAACCTTAAATGATATTGATACTAAAATTAATTTCAAATTTCAGTTAGTTAGAAATATTTCTTTATAAAATATTAATTTTTTAAGAAGGTTATGCAACCCTTTGTTAGAAATATCAGTTCAGTCAGTTGTCATTCTTCTAGTAATCGTAGTAAACATAGAACATGTTTATATCATTGTCTGCATTTTGTTATTTTATCAATAAGCTTGAAATTGACATGTTTGGCTATAACTCATCAGAAAAACAAAGTGTATCTAGATCTATCTTGTAAAACGCAGTGCCTGAATAAATGATAAATTTCGAGATCGGAAGCAATGAAATTTAACAGGATACACATGTTGTTATAATTGAGTAAAAATGTTCGTTTTATATATATTAAATAGGTTCGAAAACGAATACATAAATATGCCTCATATACATGAGACTTAATCCTAATTTGAAACCATCACATACTTAACCGCACCCATCTCATTATTAACCACATACATCTCATTAGATCGAACCCATCTCAATCTAAGCTGCATAAATCTCATTCTGAATCGGATACGTTATCTCCTCCTCAATCGCACGTCTCATCGTAAACGGAAACACATCATAATCGCTCACATCTCATCCTAAACTGTCCATATCTCATTCTTATCTGCACTGATCTCATCAAAAACAACACAGTTCCCATCCTAAACCGCACATATCTTCTCATAAATCGCCCATCTGAAATAAAAAAAATAATTTTTATAAAATGACAAAACCCATTTTTCGTCACATATAAAAAAAATTATACATATCTCTCTCCTGTTTGGATTAGAATTAGTTTTCTAAGATTTTTTATGAAAACCATGTAATCTGTGTCTGCAAAATTTGTGCCTTTGTATCACGCGTGAATTATATTCATAGTATTTTTACAAATATATAAGATGCCGGTGATTATTAATAATGTAAAATATAAGTAATAGATTTACACGTAATTCACAATCATAAAAGAAATTACTCGTCAATTACATCATGCATAATTTAAAAGGCTCTAGACAATAGCCTCATTATACTATTCTAAATATATCCATCTATTCTATTTTATATTCAGACATAATGGATGATTTTAAAAAAATTAATGGATAAATTTATTTATGAGAAGGTTTCGTAAATTCAAAATATATTTGGACCTCTAATTTTCGTAGATAGTTATTAAATGATACTTGGTGAAATATTACAATTAATTTGTTCGTAAACCCAAACTAATTTCTCAATTTTTATAATTATTTTCCGAAAAAACAGAAGATAGATCATTGAGTGATATATTAAGATTTTGCGTATTATTGAACTGTATTAAAATCATAATGCAAATGATTAATCAATGTTACATTCCTTTTTGAATTCATGTATTGACATTGATCGTATCAAAACTCAATCAAATTACCGATTTGTGAATGCTATATGATAAAACCTCATATTTCAGCGCAGATTCAGAACGTTTTCGTATTTTCCCAACGTTTAGGCTTTGACCATTTCTAGAGAATATATACTGCTAAGAAATGTACACAAAATATAGATACACCATTTTTCATTTCGAACGGCCGACTTTCCGATGAGAACATTCAAAGGTTCCGAAGTTGTATATTTAGGTTAATTGATATTTATATGGATTCAACCTTTTAGGGTTGTGACAATATTCAATCACATTCAAGAGTGGATTATGTGCTGTCATTTACAGAAATTAGATTTTTCCTAACAGAGAAATATCTTCCTAAAATTTAATCGTTCATATAAATTACACATCAGAATATTTGAATGTCGTCGCCGGAATTTCGGCCATTTTGTATGTAAAATGGTGTAATAGATGGTTGATGATTCATTATTTTATTTGTATATACCAAATTAAAAATTGTACAAATTTTGAAAATAATGTCTCTTTATCATCAAAATCACAGATTTAGGATCAAAATTTTCAAGTATATTGTATTACTAAAGCAAATTTCACAATTGGTTTGGTTGACTTACATTTCGAAATTGTAAACAACAGAAATTAAATTAAATGATATTTAACCATGATCAATTCATTCTCTATGATCATGGAGTAATTTATCTTTACCGAATTCATCTTAAATATTAACTGATATCTAGGTATTGTGATTCAAAGACAACATTTATGAAGAAATATAATTCTTGATCTGTGTCGTGGTAATATCCAAGAATATCAACTCACGTGTATGAGACGAAATCTAAGAAAAACATCATCTTTTATTAATAACCTTTATGAATGGTATATCGATCGAAATTAAAGATTTTTTTAAAATCTTTAACCGTTTCATAAATAATATAAATGAAATTTATGCTTTGATTCGACGAGTGTAATTTTGATCTTATTAAACGTAAGAAACGCAGAGAAACATGGTCATAATTAATGAAATAATAAATATATGTTAAAATCATCTCAACATTTCTCAATTCCTTGAGATGATAAAAAATTTGATTCGACTCTTGCTCAATGGCTTAAAGCCTCTCATAAGTAAGTGGTATCAAAACATTAAAATAGACTTATACGACCCTACAAATTTATAAATTATATTGATAGACGGTCGATCAACTATTATTCCCATCTGTGCCAACCATTTTATAATTTGTAATATGAATATTATATTAATCAAATAATAGTTTCAAAAAAGGACAATGATTTTGTTAATATGATATGATTTTGCATTCAATTATTACATCTGCAATTGCTGCATGAATTTCAAACGAAAGATCACGAATCCAACAAAGAAAAATGGTTTATATTTTTATAAAAAACTTCAATGAATTATATGATTTTATTGAGAATTTACCACACAATAATTGTTCAACAATGGGTTTGCATTTAATGAATTTGAAAATTAATATAATTAGGATCGCGTTTGAACGATAATTTTACGAACGAAGTATCATGCGTAAAATATAATTATGTTAGATGCAAAGTTTATTTGACTGTAGTCCTATAGGCCTCTGCTTTAAAAAGTCAACGAAGCCTACTGAGTTTATCATAAATGACCGAAGGCTGTTATATATGTTTAAATTTGGTATGAACATAACAGAAGTGACAAAAATACATAGTCTTTCAATATTTTATTTGGTACATCGCCAGATTTATGATGAAAAAACTATTTTCACTTTATAGGTGATATTTCATTCATTATGCTCCTAAATTTAACAATTTGGAAATTTAATTTTCACACTTTATACCTACATGCGACATAGTTAAAATTGATTGAACAAAATGCAAAATTTGGCGATGAAAATGGTGATTCTTATAGTGAAATTCTAACAAATGTTTATTAATAAAATTTTAACATTCATTTAAAGGAATATGTAATTGTATGGATATATATGATATGCTGAGCTAACGTAGCAGCGGTAAGGTGCCTAGTCTGTGACCGCTGGATAAGCATCGAGAAGTCGTTGGTTCGACTCGATCTCGACTCATCTTGTATGTTACAGTCATTTAAAATTTTTAATACAAAAATATTAAAATGACATATGCGAAAGACACCGTTTGTTTGAAATCGAAGCTATTTAATCGCATCACTTGCCATTATATTGTTTAATCAACTCGACAAGATGTATATAGAAGCTTCCTGTATTCGCGGCTTGTTACGATGTTTGATCTAATCATACAAGATGGACTAATGTTATACATATATTTTAGATTATCAAATGCAACGTATGATTTATATGCTATTTATCAACAAAAATATTATATCTTAAACTGCATATATTGATGCATTAATCATTTATAATGTAAATCTATATGACAATTATAATATTGATTAACTCTAAAGGCATAATATAAATAATATACATATTATAATATCGCGCAAGCGCGTTTAGTAATGATATTTAAACATGCATATATATATCTATTATCAATGAAATATAAACAAAACAACAAAAATAATTTTGTAATATTTATATATTTTTCATAAACAAAAATAAAAATTCGCGGTATTTAGATTTTAATCATCAGGAATTAATAAGACAATGTTGCTCACATTCCGTATAAGTGCTGAATGTAGGCGGCGTCGGAAATCCATCCCGTTTGATATATGGTGTACAATACATTGTCAATTTTTTAAAATATTTCATGCAAATATCAGTCCAATTTGGTGGCTCATAAGGATCTCCCTAATCTATAAGACAATCTAAACACATATATAAAAAATACCTTCACTCTTTAAAAGTGCAGTATATGCGCATTCGGCTCTGCATTCTTCTCTGTCTTTAAATATATTTCCATTTGCTCTAACAGGGCCACATGATTGATATTTTATGCAAAATTTAAATTTGTAATCATAATGAAAGAGGGTCGATTTTTCATCTGAGTTTCACATCCCAACATATTTTCTCTTGTAGCATTTACTTGGTACAATAATTATACAAATAAATACTTTCCAAAGTGGAACATGTGAAGAAGAAAAAACAAATTGGCAACAATGAAATTATATACGTCATTTTGAATTAATGCAATTTATCAAATAATTTAAGTTTTATATACACAATAATTTGAGAAAATGTTAATCCATGATCATTACATATAATAGCAACATTTTCTCGAATTATGTAACCGTTTTTAATAATTTACTTTGGGAAAGTGTTTAAATATTATGAGAAATATAATTAAATTGTAAATAATAACTATAATATTTGATAAAAAATACTTAACGGTCCCTACAAGATTGAAAGAAATTAAATAAAAAATTCTTACACATCTTATTAGACACTCGAATTTATTAAATTTTTATATGATCCAATATTTTGTCTTTTTTTTAGAGGCAATCCATTTAATTAAAAGAAGTATAAATATATCCAAATATACTCATATCTGTGGTAATTAACATTTGTGACAAAAAGTGATAAATTCGTAGATTTCGGTAAATTCTGAAAAACATTCAATGACAAAATCCCAAAATGTCAAACTCATGATATAATACTGAAAATGTCAAAAATGTCAAGAAGCCACGGCCAATTAATTGTGATTCATAAGCTTTGATGAGCATTATAATTTTTAAATTATAACGATCGAAAACAATAATTATTTTTTATCAGAATTTAACATTTCAATGGATAAAAACTAAAACAGCATCTAATATTTTTATATACATGGGTTCCATCCATTATCGCGCAGGTTCTATTTCATTTCGTACAAAACATATTTTTCAACTTTTCTCGATATACACCATTTTAGATACATAATGGCCGATATTCCCATGATGATATTCAAAAGTTCTGATGTATTATTTATTATAAAAACAATTTGAACTATTGTTTGTTGTATTACAAAACCACATTTCAGTAAACACACATACATATTACACTCTAAAATCTGATGAATATTTGTATATCACTAAAATATAGAATACACATGAATATCAAATTAATTGTTAAAGCTCCTCATGACATTTGAATGTTGTCATCAAAAAGTCTGCCATTTTGGCACAAAAATGCATATTAAACTTTATGATAATCAATAAACGGGTTTTTCACATGTCGTGGTAATAGGTTAAAAAATTAATATAAATGAAGAATAAATGTAATGACAAAATTATCATCACAGAAATGGATAAATCAGAATCTCTCACATTTCCTCATGTACCAGGCATATTTATATCATCCAAAAAAGTATATTCATGGCGCCGTGGGGTAGATGAGAATCGAAAAAGTTGAGAAATTACGTCAGAAATATATTATCATATACAACAGTTACCATCTCTACTTAGGTAAGATATTTGGTCAGCGTTAGAATATCACAAAAGTATGTCTCAATGAAGAATGTATATAGTTGAGCTTTTAATCTGATAATTATATTTCTGTTATAATAGTTCATTAAATATGTATACAAGGAATTTTATTGATGAACAATATATTCAAGATTTACTTTAATTATAATGAGCATGCGTAGTACTTAATGTAAATCTGGTAATCATGTATCTGTTTTTAAAATTTAAACAGGTTTTAAAAATGATGTTATTTTATTATTGTAGCTAATATATACCATTCCTTTTATCGCCGATGGCAAGTTTATTATCTTCTAAGCATCTGTGTTATTGTCTGTGTCATTATTTTTTTTTAATTATCTCATGGGAAAATGAATGCTTACATCTGTATTCGAAACAGCAGGACAAATAAATCTTTCAGAGAATAACTATATGTTTATAAGTGGTTTGAGATAAATGTCGTCGAAAAAAAATCAGTTGGTATGTAGAGGTTGAGACAGATAATTTTATATATCAAGGCTCCGAATTCAATTTCAGATAAATGACAGATAGAGGATGCTTTTGATTTATTAATCAATTTTTACTTAAAGAATGATATTGATTTATAATAATTCTCACATTTTTATTTTTATTACAAATTCGTTCCGTCTCGACTCAAACATATCTAGAACAATTTGTATTCCAATCTAGAGAGAATTAATTCAAATATCTTTTCTACAACAAGTTCTCCAAGATTTAATTCAAAACTGAAATTCATTCTGTCACGTGATCGATAGAGAGACGTCGTGTCATATCTAACGCATGGTCCTTCGTCAAACAAATTTGTGTATAGTTATTCTTTCCCCTAAACTTTGTTTATTAAATATTTAAACTTCACAGATATGTCTACTCTGATTGCTAGATCAGTATACAAACCATTAATCAATATATATTGCCATTGAGTTAATAATTTATGAGTTTCATAAAGAAATATCTAGAAAATATTTCCAGTGCCCTAAAAAGAGCCAGATTCCATTCTTAAGATAAATTTCTGTCATCACGTAATGGCAATACTTCGATGTATACAATGTTCATAAATAATAACAACTGCCTTTTTCTCATGATTCGAGACCATTTATTTGAATTCGATTCAGACCTTAGAGTGCAACATCGCTAACATATTTGATTTCATATTTTCATAGACTTAGCTTGTTTGTGAATATTACAGCAATATATCAAATATTGGAATACGCAAAATATTTTCCAGTAATGTCAAATATCCAAATTTATCACTCGTCAAGGCAGAAATTGTTAAATGAATATACTGATCCTTTTTATCATACTATATTGTTTTAGTCTCTCAGGGAATAATGAATATCCACAGGGTTCTTAAAATTGTGAAGTTGAGTGTATAAAATTAAGTTAAAGTAGTTATTTAATAATATCACAATTTTCGTTAATACTGATAATCTTCTTAAGTGAAGATATAAATACATATCCTTGAACACATTAGTATGCCTTTTAATGGTTAGTATGTTGCGTCTACTTAAACACATAAGATTAAATTCCTTGATATACTATAGATGGGGTGTTTCGTTGTTTTTTATTATCCGGTATATTAAACATTGACCTCTCAATTTAGACTATACATGATCCAAGACCTCAAAATTAAGATTTGACACACAGAAACTTGTTATGTTAAAATGTGTGAATAGGTATCGTCATAGGGCGGATATTCAAATTATATCAAACGAGCATATACATACATATCTGATATAGAATCAATATACTGTATCAAGGCAGAGGTGAGGAATATGAGTGTAAAAGTCTGATTAAATAAGGTCATGAATTATCCTACAGAGTCCATCGACGCTTAAAAAACAATCATTGATAAAAATAGTTAAATATATGATATATTAATAGTTATGAAATAGCATTTTTCTCTAAATACCGAAAAGGCACAA
>JWZT01005524.1:0-14104 GCA_000827895.1 Thelohanellus kitauei
GTTTAACACGAATTTGATGACATCATTTAAAAAGTTCCATATTCTTTATTCAAATGCCATGTCGTTTTTATCACATAACAATTTTAGAATATAACAACTTGTTTAAATCTATTTGAATTCTGGCTAACTAAATGATTAATATGCAAAAATTGTCTCAGGAATCATCTCAATAAAATAAACTTTAATTAAATTCATCGCAAGTTTACTTTTTAGATATTTGATAATACACTGGATTTCAAAAAATGTCAACGTATTTTACATCAATGTGACATTGTCTCCAAATAGGATCTAAACGAATTCGTTGATTGAAATGAATTAGTGATGATTTTTGAAAATTGTATTTCCAATTTTCTGCACAATCTGTCAATGAAAATCATTTTGGACATGAGGATATTCTGACATGCTTATCGTAACGGTTGTTTCATTGGTTTTCATCACGTTATCGATACAATTTCAAATAGATTGTTCTGTGTATTTTGATTAAATTGAAATTGAGACATCAGACATGTCCACAATTGTGATTCTATGAACAATTAAACAATGTTTAGATAAAATATTTCATTTGATACGATGCAAGAACCTTGAGAACATCAACTTGTTAAATAAATCAAATGAAAACATTAATTACAAATCATTGTCATCGGATACAATACGTAGTTTCAAAAGTATGAAAATCACATTTATTGCACGCTGAAAATGGTTCATAGACTCGTGATCATTATCGATGTCGAAATAGACCATCTTTATGGTTTACGTTGATGCTGGAAACAAATCTTGTTTGACTTTTTATTGCCAAAAATTGGGACAAAACACATCCACTGTGATTCAAATTTATCAAACATCAATATTTACTCGATCGTGATCAACTTAATCATAATTTTTTAGGATATTTTTATCTTTTATTTTATAAAAATATTGAATTTCTAGCAAACTTTTGTGACCAAAAAATAGTACCATAGAGATATTAAATTTTTATATAAACTAAACCCACGTGAATATTAATTGCCGGTAAAATGAACTTGGCGAATATGACTTGATATTAAGGGACTAAATGTCTCCAGGTATCTTTTCTGTGATTTTATTTGCTTTTGTATACCCTAGCTCAATAATTTCATCATATTTGGGAAGTCAAAATATCCAAAATCAATTAATTTCTGTACTATTTCCCCATTATTAATATGTATCGATTTTAAATCACGTTTTTAATGTGAAAATCGTCATATTTAGCTTATAAAAACAATATGACGTCACCAGATAATATCATCTTTGATATTAACAACGGATAACCCTTTGTGAATATTTGTTTCTATAAATAACAAAGTTCTAGAATTACTCATATTTGGTTTTTAATATAAATCTTTAAATGTATTGATTAGAAATGGAAAACCATTATAATTAACCTGTTTTGGCTTGGAAATGTTCTGTTTTTGATAAAAAAACACAGCATTTTTGCGCATGATTTGAGAACAATTATTAAAAGCAATTATTATGACAGGGAATTTTTATGTTATAATCGGGTAATCAGAAATTAAATTTTCCATTGCAGCAGTCTGCTTTCGTGAAAATATTTTCAATTCGACTCTCAGTTTTTTCGATTTTTAAAACTTAAAATTTAAACAAAAAGCGAACATTATATATTCTTGGAATAGACATTATGTTTTAAAATATGAAGAATTGTTCGTTTTCGTCAATCTTCGGTCGTGTGTTCACTCAGATTTACCACATCAGTAAATCATGTCTGATAATGGTTAAGATTATAAAAATTACAGAATTTGTATTAATGTATTTATTTGCAAAGATTGTTTTGGTACTTACAATAAAACAAATTCGTCATTTTGCGATTCCTGATTTTTGAAGATAGATTAATGTGATCTCAAATAATTTTTAATTCCTAGGACTCGATGCACTTAATCTCATACAATTATTCAAACTTTTCAAGTCTTTTCGCTTTTTATGATGTGGATCTGTACGCCGAGGATAAAGTCTATATATTTTCGTATCATTATATGGAACTATTCGGCTTTAGGATCACGTAGGTCTTTTGTCATTATTAGTCTGTTCAACAGATACCCCCGACTTTATGTTTCGGCCAACATGCATATTTTATTCACGCCTGTAATTACAAACATCAGGTAAATGGTTTTAATTCATGAATAGTGAAGTTTCGTTCAAACTGTTATTCAATGATTCGGATACAGGATTTAATTATGCAATCAGCCCAGAAAATTATGCACCTCTCGTAATGGGGGAAATGTATTACTATTATGCCACATTTGCAAACAATGACAACGAAGTATACAAATAATATAATCAGACAATGACGTTTGATGATCTCCAACTGAATTTTAATTACACGATAAACGGCACGTGGGACATCCTCAACATCATGCCTAAAGAGTTAATTGATATAGAAAACTACACATACATCATCAACAATCACCTCTTCAATATAACCATATATACGAGGTATTTATGCATATATAGTTAGAATCGAGTGTGGTAACCTTACTCTGCGAGATGTACCACAAACTCGTTACGTTCCCAGATGTTGTAACAACCTCGGCTTTACCTTGAATCCACACCCTGACCCTAATTCAAGATGTGAGATAGGTAAATTTAGTTCCATTTTTATTTTCATATTTTCTCATAATTCCAGGTGTATCCGAACGGAAATACGATGTGTGCTTGAACAATGGAACGTTCTTACAACCAAATAAGAGCGTAAAATCAACTTTTAAACAGAACGAAATGGAATATATTTGCAATTGCACAGAAGGATATTATGGTGATAGATGTCAATTCAAATATCGATGTGCGCATTGCATGCCAGGAATGTGCGTCGATGGTAGCCGATGTTCACAATGTCGTCCTGGTTGGGAAGGTGAAAGTTGCGCCAATAAATCATGCAAAAATTACACATTATGTCAAAATAACTGTAACATTTTTAATGATCAGCCACTTGTCATGCAAACGGAACTCGTCGTGAATGTGTATGCTCTTGGAAATTCTATGGAGAGTACTGTCAGTTTAAGAATACTACTATTCCCGGTATATTTGAATATACATATATAGATATCTATGATCTAGATGTTGTTTGTAGTGGTGATAATCCACAAAGATCATGCCATACGGTAAGGCTCTGAAATATTTATTTTATTCATCTGATACATCGATTTGAATGATGATACTTCATCGGATAACAAAACCAAAAAATATTTAAACTTTTAACATCAATGAATCATGAGCATGTGTCATTTATAATTTGATAAATGTTCGACAGCTTCAATTATTCATCGACTCTAGAGTCTGATGCCTCGACTAAACAATTTATATTATATGGACACTAAGTTAATGAAGACATCAAAAATTTCAATTACAAATTTATTTCGACAGAATTTGGGCTTTTTCGTAATCGTAAAATCATCCAAATATAAACTAATCAATGTCATTTATTCAATTTGTTTTTTACTTGAGGCGGTTGGTAAATATTAAGTTTTGGTTATGTAATTTCGTTAATTATTAAATATAAGTAAAGATATTTTTATAAAAATACGTATTATTGCTTTGGTGGATAGAAATTACCAATCAATTACCTCATTGCAATTGCCCAAAATATAGAATCTTTGAAGGACAAAAATTTTATATTGTTCAAGATACAAAATATTTATAGGGATAAAAAGTTTTTCAACATGAACTCTGTGAACAATTACATATTTATCCTTGTAAAATGAGTGAATGTATTTTTGAATTCAATAAAATATAGACTAAGTGGATAGAAAGTTAGTTTCCTGTTGATATCTCTTAAATTTAGAAGCATTCATCCAATTAATATTGAAAATGTTCCACGTTATATGTTAAATCATCAAAGCATGACAAGCTGAATTTTTTAAGTGTCATTTCTTTTTTAATTTTGTACGAATTACTTTAATGGCTTAATGTTAAGAAAACCTTCACAGGATCATAAATAATTTAAAATCATTTAATCCTTTACGTCATCGTTTCAGAATGTCTAAAATTAAAGGAATTTACATTTGGTACAGAACGATTTTTACTGTAATGTTGGAAAACATTTTGATTCATCCAAAATCCTACTTTTAATTTGTAAACATCATCTATCAATAAAATCTGTATTTCATGTCAATCATATCAGAAAACGTCTTAAAGTTCTCAGACGTTTTATTGATCATGTTATTCTTTGTGAAAATAAGCCGTTATAATTATAAAGTCTAGAAATTTGTAATACTGATTTCCTGTCAAATAGTGCCTTCGATATCTTGTGAGTGAAAATTAAAATATTTGATTTGAATGACATCATTTGTGATTCCCTTGTTCATCTAAATTATTCTTTGATTCAGAAAACCCGACTTGATCAATATATATATATCCGTTGAATAAGAAAATAGCCTCATAAAAAATCAGTTCATAATTATATTTCAGTCGGTATTTTTCAGCTTATTCAGTTGTTGAACTTATGTCTGATCGCTTAACCCTTTAAAATATCAATATATTTGCCGATAACATTTACCAAAATGTTTTTATTATCAATAGATGTCTAATAGTGCCTTAACTTTATCGATATTAAATGAAGTTGAAACGTGATAATTTCATCGGCTTTTTATCGGCATATCCAATTCAACTAAGATATATTTGATGTTTTAATGAACAACTCAATTAAATAAACAAATCAATTCATAAAAAATGGACAAAGTTTTGATTTTAAGTGCTCTCAACGAGTTGATATTAACAGAATACAAAATTCTACTTCTAATGTATCTCAGTACACAAATTTAATCATTCACTCTAAATATTTCTAATGTTTATGGTTGACGGATATTTAAAAATTTAGTGTCAGAGCTGAGTATTTATGAGAATCCTTGAACCTTACGTCTCTTCACAGTGGAAGTCGACTCATATATTGATCACCCTATGATTATCCGGAATGGTGTTTTGATTATTATCTAACATCAAGATTCTAAATGAGGGATAAACACACGGGTTTAAATTATTAAATGCCAATTTAAAACATGGAGTTCTAACAATAAACATTTTTAAATGTTAAACCCGACTTATCTTGCTTTGTCATAAGATTCTCCGGCTTAAATTAAATAATACTCCTCATGATGGAATCCGAGTTATTCTATTCGTGATCTGATTGCCGCTGAATAAACTATTTCAATTAAATATCATTCTAATTTCAATTAATAATAATCAAGATTCCCAAATTAATTGCGCTTAAAAGTCTAAATTATCTGACAGTAATTCGTATGAATGTAGTCTGATAGCATTTTGACCAGCTGAAAGTGAATCAGAACCAAAAGCAATCAGAAATTATGTGAATTGATTTTTAGCATAATTTTATGATACCTTTTGATGTGAGATGATCTCATATTTGGCTGCTCTGTTTGGTGCCTTTATTCCTTGTGATATTTTTATCCAGTCATTGTCTCCTTTAACTTTTAAACAAATCGAATTATTTTAGTTTAAATGAAACGATTCGAAATTTATAAGATCATTTTTTTTGTTTTATATAATTTAATCTATTTTTTGGTGTATAATCGATGATATTTTATCGTTTAAATATTTTACTAATTATTAGAATTTCGCACAATTTGCCTTGGAAGATATGATAATAATGAATAGCACTCAAGGGTATGTCATTAGCTAAGACAGATGCACTCCAAATACATCCTTGATTGTCGACCTTTGGTATGGTGATTATAACTCGTCATTTTACGATATAACAAACGATATTTGTCACTTCGATCATATTATGTCGACAAATTTCATTTACGATGGCAATGATACGGTAGGTTTTATATTCATTTCTATTTTATATTGAATTTAATGATCGATTTTGAACGATTATGAAATTCATAGTTTTATTTTTGTTGTTGGATTTGAAGATTCAATCCTCAACACATCTAATAATAGGTGCAAAATGACGATATTTGAAATTGTGTCAGCGTTTTATCTTATATTTATCAAATTATTGATCGACATGGTTAAAACAATGAATTCAATCATTTATTTTTATTTCATCTATCGGATTACAATATTTTTGTAACACTACAGGTATTTAATAATTAATTAATCAACAAAATAATTATTTATGAGATTTTCTAAGAATTTTAAATACATTTTATGTAAAAAAAAAGAACTTTTGTGATGGGATATGAAATATTTCACGTTTTATGAGCTGAAACATCGCCTCCCATCAGCATTTTTGTATTTTGGTGTTATAAATTGTATATGAATTCAAATAAATGTTTCGTCTCCTTTATACACATTCGCAATGATCAAATGTTTCTAAACAACTTTGATATCATTCTTATATCATTTGGAATTTTAATCATTCGTATGAAAATATATTTTCACTTGATCATGATATATTCTGTTCGTGCATTTATTTTGATTTTAATGACTTTTGATATGAATATGAGTGAGAATGCATTGTTTGTTAGTACTGCATTTTTCATAATTTGTCGATCTGATACAACACTAAAATGGATGTCAGCATTTGTTTTATATTTTCTTTACGATTTTACACGAATCAAATTACACCATTTAAAGATTTCATATTCTTTATTCAAATACCATAACCTTTTTATCACATAATAATCGTATTATGTTTTGTATATTTCTGAATCTATTTTAATTCTAGCTTAATAAATACGTAATTTTGGAAACAACGGTATCGGAAATAACCTTTAAAAAACAGCTACTTTTGATTTATCCTAAATTTACTTTTTATATCATTGATAAAACTCAGAATGGCCAAATATCAACTTATTTCCATCAACGTGGAATGTTTTTGAACTTGGATCAAAGCAAATTTTTTCATTCAAACACAGTGAAGATTTTTGAAATTATATAAAATTAAAATGTTGAGCAAAATTTATCAATGAAAATAATTTTGAACATGATATTGTGATCCGCTTGTCAAAACGATTGATCCCATTGTTTTCAGAATGTTAAAAAACAATTTCAAATGTATTCTACTGTGTGTTTCGATTGAACCGAAAATTGAAAATCAGTCATTATCGATATGTCAACAATAGTGATTCTATGAAAAATTGAACAATTTTTTCTCGAAATATTTCATTTTTTACGACGTAAGAACCTGAAAATACAAAATTTTGAAATGAATCAAAGGAAAACATTAATTACAAATCATTATCATCGGATACAACATGTAGTTTCAAAAGTATGAAAATCATATTTTGCACGCTGAAAACTGGTTCGTAGACTCGTGAGCATTATCAATTCAGAAATAGACCACTCGCCATGGTTATCTTGTTGGTGCAATGAATCGTGTTTGGCTTTTAATTGTCAAAAATTGGGACTAAGCCCACCCACTGTGATTCAAATTTATCAAACATCAATATTTACTCAATCGTGGTTAACATAGTAACCATAAATATTTATGATATTTTTATCTATTCTTTTATGAAAATAATGAATTTCTTACCAACTGTTTGACTCAAATTTAGTTTCGCGAAGATATTTAATTTTAATATAAAATTAACGCACGTTAATATTTTTTGCCAGTAGAATGAACTTTGCAAAGAGGGATCCGTATTTAGAGGAAAAAGTGTTTCATAAATTTGTTGATTTCCTTCTTTTGTTTATAATCTAAAACAATAATTTCATTATAATATGAGATCCAAATATGCAAAATAATTTAATTTTTGGGATTACTTTCCTCTCATAAATATATATCGTTTTAAATCACGTGTTTGGTATGAATATCGTCAAATTTAACCTATAAAATAATATAACATCAACAAATAATATTATCTTTGATATTAACAACGGATAACCCTTTGTGAATATTTGTTTCTATAAATAATAAAGTTCTAGAATTACTCTTATTTGGGTTTTAATATAAATCTTTAAATGTATTGATTAGAGATGGAAACCCATTATAATTAACCTGTTTTTGGCTTGGAACTGTTCTGTTTTTGATAAAAAACACAGCATTTTTATGCATGATTCGATGAAAATTATCAAAGTCAATCATTTTTAACCGGGATTTTTATATTATAATCGGGTAATCAGAAATATCATTTTCCATTGCAGCAGTCCGCTTTCGTGAAAAAATTTTCAATTCGACTCTCAGTTTTCTCGAATATTAAAACTTAAAATTAAAACGAAAAGCGAACATATAATATTCTTGGAATAGACATTATGTTTTAAAATATGAAGAATTGTTCGTTTTCGTCAATCTTCGGTCGTGTGTTCACTCAGATTTACCACATCAGTAAATCATGTCTGATAATGGTTAAGATTATAAAAATTACAGAATTTGTATTAATGTATTTATTTGCAAAGATTGTTTTGGTACTTACAATAAAACAAATTCGTCATTTTGCGATTCTTGATTTTTTATGAGATTAATGTGATCTCAAATAATTTTTAATTCCTAGGACTCGATGCACTTAATCTCATACAATTATTCAAACTTTTCAAGTCTTTTCGCTTTTTATGATGTGGATCTGTACGCCGAGGATAAAGTCTATATATTTTCGTATCATTATATGGAACTATTCGGCTTTAGGATCACGTAAGTCTTTTGTCATTATCAGTCTGTTCAACAGATATCCTCGACTGTATGTTTCGGCCAACATGCATATTTTATTCACGCCTGTAATTACAAACATCAGGTAAATGGTTTTAATTCATGAATAGTGAAGTTTCGTTCAAACTGTTATTCAATGATTCGGATACAGGATTTAATTATGCAATCAGCCCAGAAAATTATGCACCTCTCGTAATGGGGGAAATGTATTACTATTATGCCACATTTGCAAACAATGACAACGAAGTATACAAATAATATAATCAGACAATGACGTTTGATGATCTCCAACTGAATTTTAATTACACGATAAACGGCACGTGGGACATCCTCAACATCATGCCTAAAGAGTTAATTGATATAGAAAACTACACATACATCATCAACAATCACCTCTTCAATATAACCATATATACGAGGTATTTATGCATATATAGTTAGAATCGAGTGTGGTAACCTTACACTGCGAGATATACCACAAACTCGTTATGTTCCCAGATGTTGTAACAACCTCGGTTTTACCTTGAATCCACACCCTGACCCTAATTCAAGATGTGAGATAGGTAAATTTAGTTCCATTTTTATTTTCATATTTTCTCATAATTCCAGGTGTATCCGAACGGAAATACGATGTGTGCTTGAATAATGGAACCTTGTTACAACCAAATAAGAGCGTAAAATCAAATCTAACACAGAATGAAATGGAATATATTTGCAATTGCACAGAGGGATATTATGGTGATAGATGTCAATTCAAACATCGATGTGCGCATTGCATGCCAGGAATGTGCGTCGATGGTAGCAGATGTTCACAATGTCGTCCTGGTTGGGAAGGTGAAAGTTGCGCCAATAAATCATGCAAAAATTACACATTATGTCAAAATAACTGTAATATTTTTAATGATCAGCCACTTGTCATACAAACGCAACTAATCGTGAATGCGTATGCCCTAACAACTTCTATGGAGAATACTGTCAGTTTACTAGACCTATTACTCCTAGTATATTTAAGAATTTATTTACAGGTCCAACAACGCTTGGTTCCACAAAACAAGATCTGAAAACGTCGACTACAATGAAAGAAACTACACAATCGATGACCGCGCATATTTCGACGACTTCAATGATGGAAATAACAACATCAACACCTTTGTTATCGACAACCTCAGCGATAGAAAACTCAACTGAAAGTGAAATCGCTAAACCATTCAGTACGTCTCTTTGATCGTTGTTTATTTTCATTTTATATAAAAGACATCCAAATTATTTCAAATGAGTTCACTTATATTTATTCTCCTATCTTATCATAGGGCATGATCTACTCACGAATGTCATTTGATATGATTCATTTTAACCCGAATTTTAGAATCAATAAATAAACGTTGAATCTTTATTTTGAATGCTATCCATATATTGAATCTAATAATTTAGATGCCTTAATGTATTTTCTCAGCGTTTACATCCATCAAAGAACCGCCCTAAGCTTGGCACTGAGAGGCACGACTATGACTCTGGAGGATCTGGATAAACACAAGATCATTTACTCTGTATATGACACTGTAAGTATTTTAAAATTATTGGTTTAATTATTATTCTACATATTATATGACAATCTATAATTACATATATTTTACCTGCTTATTACGTCTATTTATAATCAGGTTAAATCATACAATATTTGTTTCTTATGGACCATTTTATAATTTATGAATGTTTTAACTATTATATATCATTTATGATACTAAAACAATTCTTTTAAATCGTCATATATCTCATCTTTAAAATTCATTATCTAAGCTGATCGTTAGTTTTGGCTACCCTGGCAAAAATTGTCTTTTGATACCATCGTGAAAGGTATTTCTACATTCAAATTCATTTTTCATATTGAATCGCCAAGCTTAATCAACACATTTAAATTGTACAATACAAGAATTGCACATCGTCATATCTATTTCATCTCTTTTTAGTATCAGTGTATTTTCATACGGATATTTGTTAATACATATATATCAGCCATAAACAATTGTGATCTATATTCTTTTATCAGATTCCAATCATATTCTTCCGTTTTATTCCATAGATAATATAATAAAAAAATGTCTGTTGAGAAATGGAAAGTATATGGTTTTATATCTGTGTAGTTTTTGTGAAGATATAAAAATCCATTGAGCTTCTTGATGCTAATAAATATATATGGAATCATTTTCATTTTAACGAAACAATGGCTTTTTAAACATAACGGTCGCATTAAGGCAAACATTTACAGATTCAGATATTGGTATAATAGCTAAAATTGGATCATTACACATGATTAAACTTTTTTAGTTTATGGTGTACATGCAATAAACAGTTTATTGTACAGATTTGCGAACGAAAATTAATACTCTATTACACTACTTTCTGAAATGTTTTTGGATGTTCAATTTAGGGTATTTATAACATATTCATGAGCAATAAACCGGCCTATTTTCTAAATAATCATCTGAGCAACATTGTTACCAAAAAATGATAAACATTTTTTTAAACTATTCAATGTTTAAAATAATTATGTATGCAAAACATACGTTGAATAAACACCATTTCAATAGTACTTTGACATGTTTTTTTGGCAAAAAATTCATAAAAATAAGCAGATGTCCATTTATCTATTGCATCGACTCATAAACTCAAGAGTTAATTACGTCAAATTCGGAATGTTCCATAATTTCAATAGAGGATATTATCTGTTTTAAGAACATTTTTTTCAATTTAAATAAGGCCTTAAGTGGTATAGGAGAAATACTGTGATGAATCTGTTGAATTTTGTAAATTCGATTGATACAAACTATGATAATACTAAATTACACAAATATTTTTATATTTACAGATCTTGTATTTAATTCATTCAGTTTTTGCATATCATACATTATATAACACTTCCAATTAATGCCCTTTCATCATTTTAACGCTTGGTTAATGTATATTTGAAGGGTCTGATTTAAAAATCATTCTATTCTCAATATTTCGATTCAACAGACAATCTGTAATGTTTGAATTGTTTTGATTTTTAAATGTTGAGACAGGTGTGTATATGGAACATATCCTATTAATTGGATCATAAAATTAAAATAAACAGTCAAAATATGTCAGCATATTTGTAATATGCTTATATAAATCTCTTATGTTTAAGAGTTAGTCGAAAATTCATTTATTTTTTAGAGATAATTAATTAAACATCGATTTACGCTTTTTTATTCTGATCGCTGATTCGTTTAATATTGATATACTATGGTCATTAATCAATACTAAAAATATTTTCGATTCTATAACTGAAAATCTATTATGAAAATGTATAATTGATAAATAAGAAATATGTTCTATGAATACAAAATATCCAATTTAAAATCAGAAAGTTTTCCTGTTTCCAAATCTTCAAGAGGTTTATTTATCAAAGTTAAACTGAAACCCTTTAACATTATATTTCAGATATAATTTTGGGGGTATCAAATTATTAAATTGTCAAAGCTTGATAATTTATAAAAATCATAATTTTCTTCTGATAGANAAAAGTTGATAATTATCTATCAATAAAATTAGTTTAGATATCCTTGACGATAATAGTCTTTTTAATAATTCTAGAATGATCTTTCATCACCGAATTAATATTTAAAACAAAGCCTTTTCAACTTATCATCACATCAGAATTGTAATACTTTATTCAGATTATGTTAATATTCTATCATTTGATTCCATATATATGACAACAAATCTCTCGAAACATTGAATCGAATTCTTTAATATTTGTCCATTTTTGAGAATATTTTAACATTCGTGACTTTCTAATATTCCTAAAATTGAAGGATCCAAATTATTCATCTTTTCCATCTAAAATTGGTTGTTACAAATTAAAATCTCACATTTATAAACTACTTTTATAGCTTCGTTTATGAATAAAAATTATTGTTTCAACATTACGCATTGTTAGAATTTCATGGGGTGATGTATACACAGTATGTTCCACCAGCAGACAGAATTTGGAATGAAAACTAATAAAATAGTGAAGTCATCTATGACATATTGATATATGTTAGGATTGAGCTAATGGGGAGATTTAATAAATGTGATATTATATTATATCGATTTCACGGAATAGGTCCAATAGCAAAAATGGTTGAATAAATCTACACGAATCAATTTGATATTTTAGGAAGAAATTTCCCAACTATTTAGTGTCAATATTTAATAAAAATAATATAAGTTTGATGGAAATTTATCTTTAATATAGATAAAGCTCATTAGGTTAATGTGAGGGGAATTACTTGATTCGTGTTTTAATATCATGAAATACTGCTAGTCTTCAAAATAATGACTCATATGAGCTAAAAATATACCTTTAAATTAGTTACACTTATTATAGTGACGAAACTCTCAATGAATTAATATATTATGAATGGAAGAACTTTAAAAACCAAAATATATTAAGTGTCATGTGAATTAATGTATGATGAAGATTAATTTTGTTTAGATAAATACTGCAATGATTTAATGACAAGTTGAATATATTTTTCAGTCATCTTCCATAGGCCGGATAAAATTTACAAATAAATTAATAACCGGATAGTTCAACAACGACTCAATAAACTAAAGGGTTAAGTAAACTTTTGAGCATGAATCTTTTGGTATTTTATTACAGAGAAGATATAATGACAGCTTATAAATGACAATTAGTTTGTAACCGAAATAAACGACTTGGATGTTTTGAGAAATAGAAAGATTTTTAGTTTGGTAAATATTTAGATAACCTATTTTTTGGCTAAATTCAACATATGAGTATACACTAAATGATACATACTGTTGATCAATTGTGCGTTTAGCTTATCATAAACAATATGAAATATCTCAAATTATCTCTTCATGTTATTCCATTCAATCAAATTGAATTTTAGTTAATAAATGTTTTATTATGTTGATTTAAGTCTCACAGTAATATAAACATTAATGCATACATTAGATGTTGTTTGTTGAAATTGGGGTCTGAAATGTCAAAACTCATCGGTTTAAGAAATAGAAAATAGTAATTAAATAGTGAAAATATAATATTTATGCGATGACTCCAACTAAAAATAAATTCATGCCCTTTACTCTATATATCCAGTTTCACCTTTAATCCATCATTTTGGATATTGATAAATTTTCAACTGCCTAATATTTTAATCTTTTGATATATGATGAAATATATTTCGTTTATTACTCAAGGTATTTTTAATATTTTTATTTAAAATATTAATTTTATGATACTAACATTTAGCGGTTCGCTCAATTTACACTGGAAGACGTGATACCACTTCATATCGATTTTAAGTATGTACATTAGATGACATAGATGCAAATCTGGTGTTGAATTATTGTGTCAAGTCTCTAAAATCGGTGGAACTAAAGAATCATACTTTTTCGCAGACGATATTTGTAATTTCACCGATCATTCATCGACAAACTTCCTAGTTAACAAGAGTGAAGCGGTATGTTTTAATCATCTTCATAAAATAT
>JWZT01005524.1:18240-31463 GCA_000827895.1 Thelohanellus kitauei
TTGACTGAAATAAATTTGTTATTTTACGAAAAAATCCGAAACTATTCGTTTAGCATAAATAGTTTTAAATAAACATGGATAGAATTTAAGTTTGATTGAAATGTATATTAAATATCGATAACCTTTCATTTTGTAAATAGTAGCTTAATTAAATGATTCGTGTTTTTATGTCACTTGAAACATGGATTGTTCTTTTTTAAAAAATGACTCATATGAGCTAAAAATATACTTTAAAATTAGTTACACGTTTTTTATTGACAAAAATCCAAATGAATATATTATGAATGGAAGAACTTTAAAAATCAAAATATTAAGAGTCATGTGAATTAATGTAAGATGACGATCGATTCTGTATAAATATTAACTGCAAATATGTGAAGTCAAGTTTAAAATATTTTTCTCTCATCTTCTAAGGGCTGAACAATTTTTATGAATAAATTAATGACTAGGTGGTTCGACACCTAGTCATTAAACTCAAAAATAATATTACTTTATAAGCCGAACGTTTAGTTATAATATGATACCGAAGATTGAAGACATATTTTATATATTACAATTAACTCATTTGTCAGATAACCTGCTTGTTGGTTTAGAAAAATGTAATGATGATTTGTTTGATTTAAACTAGGGGAAATTATTTTGAACTAAATGTAACATTTTTACATACATTAAATTACACATTCTATTTATTAATTAAGTGTTGAGTTATCAAAAATCAAAGAACTCCAATTATCTATTCATTCCATCGAATCGATTTTTAGTTCATAAATGCTTTATGATGTTGATTAAAGTATCTCCTTAATATTAACTAATTAATTCATACGTTTGGTGTTTATTGTTTCCAATTCTGTCTGAAATGGGGAAACTCATGATTTATCAAATACCAAATAATTTTTGACGAAATAATACTAATTAATAGTCATGATTGTTAGATATGTATGTAATATTCGATAATAAATATATCTTTTTTAAAAATTGTGAGAATAGTCTTTGACAGATGTCAATAAATGAAATATCAATAACATTTTTTAAACTCACATCGCTTATTCCAAAAATATTGCGTCATCGTCTGACGTCACTGTTCCTAAATGATAATTTAAACAGTTTCTACCATGTAAAAATATGTGACGATTAATAACAATATCAATGCAAGATATGTTTCTTAAAATACGAAATATAATAAGTTTCATCAGAACAAGTATTTGTTTCTGTACTTTATATGAGGGGTTTGACAGAAAAAACCTGTGCATTATATTATATTAACAATTTTGGAAATATTCGGTTGCAAATTTCCATACTTTTTCAAATAGGAATCGTACTTCATTTCTGTTTACATTTAAAACCTTATGAATAATTTAATATTATATAAGCTGAAAAATTAGTCCTATATTTGACCCATATGTATTACATGATAAAATTTTTAAGGTTTTAGTATTTTTTATAACATGATATGACTCATACTGAACATGGCTATGTGTACTTTATTGCATATTTAGTCTATAATTTTTTAAATTGTTTGACGAAGAATAGACAAATTTCTATTTTTTATATTTATTTTATTTTTTTGTCCCAATATGATGAAATTTATTCCGCTTATATTTCAAGATATTTTTTTTAATATTAATTATATTCATACTAACATTTAGCGGTTCACTCAATTTACCTTGGAAGACGTGATACCACTTCATATGAATTCAACGTATTATGATTCATTAACATAGTTGCAAATCTGGAGGGGCATTATTCTCTCAAGTCGAAAGAGATCAACTACCTATAGCCATACACTATTTCGCAAATGATTTTTGTAATTTCAATGATCATTCATCGACGAATTTCCTATTCAACAAGAGTCAAGCGGTATGTTTTAATCATTCGCATCGAATATCTTAAAACAGAAAACATTACGAAATATCATTTTCTAATGTATTTTATGGTATATTTTTGACAAAATAAGTAATGAGTCAAAAACGTGATGTTGTTCTCGTTAATTATCTGTGAATTTTTATGTTGTTTTATATCAAAATTTTTGGTTAATGCAATGATCTGTTAATATTGCAGAAAATTAATATAATTAATGAGGCATTATTGTAATATTTAATTGTAATTCTTTAGTGGATTTAAAATTTAACGGAAATATTCAAATTGATTAATCTGATTTAAATTTAATAATTTTTCGAAATACAAACTTCAATCACCGTTATTTGTAATAATGCTGATTTCGAAAAATATCTAAATGTAAATATAATTCAATGGTATGTATGTGAATAAACCAATGTTTTGTATCTGCAATTAAGAGATTACATAATAACCATTATATTTTAATCCTCGATTATTTTAATCTGGCCAAACGCACGTAATATACAATATTGAAGAAAATGTAATGATTATATGGTTTTATGTGTTTTGAAACCTAATGTTTCACAAAAACACACTAAAAATTGAAATTTTAACTAATTAACATATTTGACGGTATAAATCATCGTTATATACTTCTTTATCTTCTTAGATCTGTTTTAACGATTTTGCCAGCTAATACAAGCTGAAAATATATTTGACACACTTATACCATTCTGTCCAATAAATTTAAAATCAATTTAATGCGATAATTCTTTTCTGATATATATTTATTATGCGTTTGTTCTTGTATGTCATAAATTATGATAAAATATTGTTTGTACTCGTGTAAAAAGTCAAAATGTGTCATTCAAACTGTGTATACCCCTATGTTAACCATGTTCAATATTTGTTTCAGTTTTCAATACTGCAAAATTGTGAATATTAATAAACTTCTCCTCAGGATGAACATTACTTTACATCATTAGAAATTGGAAAATAACTAGTGAGCAACAATTTTATTATGTCCTCTCATATGACATCACAAGGCTTTAAAATGGTGTCTGTTTTGTATACCTGTCATGATTATGTTGCATCATTGAACATTTTGTGATTTATATCAGTAAATAACTCAATCCCACAATTGATATATTTAAAAATAACAAATTTTTTCTGGTAGATTTTGAATATTTTAACGTGATAAATGAAACGATGCCTTTAAATTTTGGCCACTTATTCATCTTTGTTATTTTATATCAAAGCCTTAGTTTCTAAAAATGGTTTTATTCCAAAAATTAAGTATTAATGCCTTAAAACAATGTAATGAATTTCGATTTTTTACTTTAAAAAATTTGATGACTCATTATAAATGGTTTTCACAGACTATACTATTTCCATCATTAACTAAAATCCCAAAATTCCTATGGGAGCCATAAACCTGAAAATAAATATACTTTAACAAGTTTACTACGCTTTTAATATGTTTTATTGCTCCTATCATAAAACCAGATATTTGTATTGTAAAAAAAATGAATTATTATCTTGGCTCATAGTGATTTTAATTATGACATCTGAATGCTATGACCCCCTAAATTTGTGTTTTAGTTCTTATCCATGATCATAACATAAAATATGTGCATTAATACAATGTTTAAGTCAAATAATATATAGAATCCGAACGTAATATTCATTACTATGTCTAATTAACCATATTTGGCATCATTTATAATATTAAGATTTCCTGAGACTCTAGGATTTAAAAAGTAACATTAATACTTTTCATTGGGGATGATTTTCTGCTCCTTTTTTCAATGGCTTTTGTGATTAAAAATCTTTAAAAATGAAATATTATTAAAAGCTATATCGTGATCGTTGTTTCAGATCTTGTGAATATTATTTATTGAATGTGAATCTGAAATAAACCATCATGTGTTCTCTTGGTGATTATTTTGTTAACCAATAAATAATTATGTGGTAGTTTAATTTATTATCCCTATGTCTAAATTGTGTTGGGTGTATTAAATTATAGATTATTCATAATTAAAATAAAATGACAACTCACTTTATGGTTATAGTAGTCTCAAGTTTCGAGATTTATAATTTTCAAAATAATCAATAAAAATCGGTTTTAAACAGAGTAAACTTTTGTGGCCTATTTTTATTACTGTCATTATCATCCTTATTTTTTTAGAATTGTAAAGATTAAGTACAAATTCATACAATTATGATATTTTACCTGATTTTTTATATGTAAATTAAATGTATTTGTTTTCAATTTAATTATTGATAAGCATTTTTTAATTTCTAGGACTCTTTAGCCATTGTATCAGAAACTACAATGCGGAGAAATCTTCTAAATATAGATCAAATGGATTCATATATTGACGAAAAAATGTTTGTCTACCTGAGAGATTATAACTATCTGTTTGGTATCAGAGTCCAGTAAACATATTTTCTAATTAGATTAATGCCTACAATTTCCCAACCTTTTGTTTCTGTATCTTTTCAAGTTTTTGTCAAAGTTTTATCTCCAAATATAGGGTAAATAGTTTATAATACAGAAATGTTTCTGTGTTTATTAAAGCAAATGTTGATAATACATCAGTGTATATGGATCAAAGCGATGACGTATTCAACCCGGTGGAATTGGGCAAGATATATTATTACTGGGGGACGTTAACATTTTCACAAAATACAGTATTATACAAATGTAATGAGACTGTTTCAACTCGTGATCTCAAGATGCTGATCATTTATGACACAGGAGAACGAAACGAAAATGATCAACCACAGCATCAATTCAGTTTCACTCCAGAAAAATTATATGATGCAAATTCTTACACCTATTATAATAACAGTGAACACTTCAATATAACCATTCATACAAAGTAGTCATAGTTTATAATTAGAATTGAGTGTGATTACGCTGTCTATTCTTCCATACCGAAAAACCGCGAAGTTCCCAGATGTTGTAACATGTTTGGTCTCGAGTTGTATCCGACCCCAGATAATGATTCAAGATGTGAACGAGGTAAATTTAGTTCCATTTTTATTCATTTTACTTCTCATCATTTTAGAATTTTCAGAAAATAAACAAAAGGTTTGCTTGAATGATGGAACATTGACAAAAATCGTTACGACCGTATGATTAGCTCGTAAATCAGGGTACAAATGACTACTTTTGTAATTGTACCAAAGGATATTTTGGGAATCGCTGTCAATATAAAATTCGGTGTGATAATTGCATGCCAGGACAGTGCGACAATGCCGGCAAATGTGTTCAATGTCTTCCTGGTTGGACAGGTGATAATTGCCAAAATAAAACATGCGCAGATTATACATTATGTCAAAATAACTGTATCACTTACCTAATAATCAGCAACTTGCAAAGCAGACTCAAAACATCGTGTATGTGTATGTTCTGGTAATTCTACTGGAAGATACTGCCAACATCGGTACATTCTTGGTATATTTGAGAATTCATATACAGGTCAAACCACACCATTTGTAACCACCACTCCATTTGTTACCACAACTCAAGGTAATTGTAGTTTTGATTGCAGCTCAAACTACAACCATATCAACAACAAATTCTAAAGAATTGGAAACTACACCGCAGACAACAGCGGATGCTTCAACAACTTCCATGGTGGACATTACAACTTTAACAACTTTGTCGTCGACCGAAAAAGTGACAATAAACCAAGAGGGTACGTCTCTTTGATTTTTGTTGATTTTTATGATATTGAAAAGCCTTATTCTCTTAATTAACATTTCATTTATTTATGTAAATCCTACATTATCGTATTGGATGATAGACGATCCAAACTAATTTGAAATTAAATTTCATTCGAAACCGAATCGTACCTACATTAATAAAAATTTAAATACTCTTTTATGATATTCTTTAAATGTATCTTAATCAATTAGATTACAAAAAAGCTATGTTTAACCTTTATGTGGCTCATTCCATATTGCGGAGACTTTATAATTTGCCAGAACTTCCATCCCTAGATAGTCCTAAATTTGAGAAGATGGTTGGCGAGAATCCTAACTCGGTGATTGAAGACATTTTAGCCACTGTAAGTATTTAAAATCAATGATTATATTTTTGTGTCAACAAATCAAATGACAATATGTTCTATTTATTTTATTTGCTAATTATATCGTTTTATCATATATTTTACAAAATTATATTTTGACTGTGAACATGATTCACAATAAATGATTTATAACAATATTGATCAGATTATTATTCTACAAATTATTTGAATGGCGAATTCTCGTATGTAACGGACGTAATTTGACTGTCAATAGTTCAATCAACCTTCGCAATAATTATCTTTTGATACATTCTGAATGTTCTTTTCTCATCGAAGATACACTTTTTATTTTTAATCTTCCAAGATAAATAATTATGAATATAATATCAGTTGTTTTAGTGAATATTTATTTGATGTTTTACATGCCATTTGCTGAAAATTGATTACTGATTTCATGTTTAAAATCATATGATATGCTGATAATTTTTTTAGTAATGAAATTAGGGAATAAAAAGACCTTTTAAATGACATAATCTTCTTTTTGAAGGAAATTCTCTGTAATTAATAGATTATGACTGGAAAAACGTTACGTCAGATTAAATTAGAATAAGTTTGAATTTATGCCACGAAAAAAAATTGTCTAAGCATATATGATGTTAAATATACATTGATAATCAGTTCTATCTGGTTGGAGATCCAATTTTTGTGTCTTGTTCTTTCGTGAAGGCAATAATTACAAATAAATTAATGCCCAGCTATTTTGATGACGACTCAAAATGCATTTAGAAACATATAAGTTAAATCAAAAGATTTGGTACCTTTATTATAAATATTAGGATAAGTTTTATAGATAACCATAATTTTCAATTTAAACGTCCTCCGTTATTTTATGTGAGGAATTGAATGATGCTTTCATATATGAATTTTGAGAGTTTGTAAGATTAAAACAGTAAAACCATAGTAAGAAATTAATTCAACGTGCAAATTTATATTGATAGAATCAATATTTTGATGAATTTACTGTTGAGTTTATCATAAATAATACAAAATACGAAAAATTATCTATTCGTGTCATCTTTCCTTGATTTTACATAAATTTTAACCGTCGATATTAGCATCAAAACATTAAATTATTGGTAATTGCTACAATTAAGGATACGAGATTTTTTATTACATTTTGAAATGTTGGGACAGATCAGTTTATGAAACAGCTGAATAATTGGATCACAAAATACTATAAATAGTCATAATTGAATGACATTTTTGTGATACTTGATTATAAATCTTACATGTTCAGGAATGAGTTAAAAGTTCATTTATTTGTTAAAATAAATCAATTAAATATCGATTGGTGCCTTTAGACTCATCGATGCGTTTCTATCATGGACGGATATAATGATGATTAGTACATATGATTATGAAAAAATACGTCTAACGATGAGAAAGATCCCATGTTACTCTGACGTTTTTCAGTAACTTCATTGACGTTTATTTATCAATGTAAAAATAGACACACTTGAACACTATTTATCTGCAATTTCGGAGGTATAAAATATATTTTTTTAAGAAAGCCCTGCTGGGCTTATTATAGAGTTGAAAGATTACTACATATTTAATATTGTGTAAGCAATGTAAATACAGTAATTATATCTTATCAGCATGTTACGTAGTCAAAAATCATGAATTATTCAAAATATCTTTTGGCGGTTCATGTGTTTTTACAAATGTTTTAAACATGATTCTTGCTAGCATTGACGTGTCTTTTACTATATATAGGCTTTTATCTTTACTTTATTTCAGTTTTTATCCATATTTTATTTGTCAATAATTTATGAAATTTATTTCCAGTTTATTATTAAATATTTTTTAATTTACAAATATTTATTTTATACATTCTAAAATTTAGAGGTTCGTACAAATGACGCTCGAAGACGTGGTACCATTCTTCTGCAACGAATCGTATTTTAACCAATAAATATAGATGCACTACAGGAGCTGCTTTGTTAGGAAGAGTCGAAAATAAAGATAACTCTTCCTACCTACACTACTTTGCACAAAATTTCACAAATTTCTCTGATCATTCAACCACAAATTTCCTATTCAACAAGCTGAAAGCGGTATGTTTTTGATCATTTTCATAAAATATTTTGAAACATCTTTATCTGACAATCTTTGTTAGATTCTTATGTCTTTCTGTATCAAATGTTATATCCTAAATAACAGAATTAAATCTTCATAAATCTATCACCGTGATAGTTTATTTTTAGATTGTTTTACATGATAATTGACATAAAAAAAATCTAAATATTGCCTATTAACATAATTTATAATTAACTTGAAGTATCTGAATAAGCTATGAACTGACTTCTATTTAAAGTCGAAATTCGTGAAGCAGCTATTATGATACTTTTAAAGAATAATCTCAAGATATACATGATAACGAAGCATTAAGCAATCATTTTGTGACTAGAAGTGTAATTACCGATATCCGATCACAGAATTCGAAATTCAGTATTCAAAACGTGTCTGAATTTATAACAAGCTTTTTATATAAACAATGAACATGTTTCTAAATTACCATGAATATTATACCNGACTACGATTGTAGCCAAAAGTTAATTTTTTTTAATTTCGATTAAAAACAAGATTTACGTAAATCGGAAATACTGTAATGAAGTTTGAGACATATATTGTTCGTCTTATACGAATAAAATAACAATTTATTTGTTATACCATTGATAGAATTTCAATATAATTTTTAGAACACGCTTGCCATATCAGCTCAATATGAGCAAGGTATAATGGATTTGCTCAAAACAAATTATTTGGAGTCGGTCATTGACGAAAAAATATTTTTATATTCATTGTACCATGAGCATCTTCTTGGAATAAGAGTGAAGTAATTATTTGGCTAATTAGTTCATTCACAAGAGTACCTCAGCCATACTTTTCTGCATCTTTTCAAGTTCGTTTTTACGGCACTAACTGATCGCCCCACGTAATTATTTTGAATCACATGTAGTGAGATAAGGTTCATATTTCATCCAAACAAACCGAAAACCAGTTTTATTATGAGCAAAGCGACGCCTACTTTGAATATGTTGACCCTGGGCATGTTTATTATTGGTGGTTTACAATTACAACCACCAAAAATAACGTATTTCAAAAACTTATTCAGAAAATCTTGCTAAATAATCCAGAGATTGAGATGAGATACAAGTTTAACAAAACAATGTTTAAATTCGACCTCATGCCTGAAAAATTGTATGATACAAACACTTACACGTATCATTATAAAAATGATGATTTCAATGTGTCCATATACACTAAGTATTTATCGGTTTATAATCAGAATTGAGTGCGATAATTTTACTGAAGATTCTACTACGCAAGGCCGTGGCATTCCCAGATGTTGTGACAATCACGTATTCCATTTGCATCCACACCCTGATAACAATTCAAGATGTGATATAAGTATGCTTATTTTCTAATAATTCTAGGTTTGTCAGAAAACAAAAACAAGATTTGCTTGAATAATGGAACTCTTACAAAATCAGACAAGAGCGTATGATATATTAATTAAATTAAAGGCAATTCAATATTTTTGCAATTGTACCAAGGGATATTATGGGGAAAGATGCCAATATCGCATTCGCTGTGCTCATTGCATGCCAGGAAAATGCGTTGGTGACAACATATGTTTGCAATGTGTGCGTGGTTGGGAAGGTGACAGTTGTACGAATAAATCGTGCACAAACTATACTTTGTGTCAAAACCATGGTAACGACTGTTTATGATCAGCAACTTGCAATGCAAACGCAACCCATCGTGAATGTCAATGTTCAGACGGTTTTGGTGGAAAATACTGCCAAGATAGTATACCTACTACTACTCTTCATGAGGTAATGATTATATTTTACCCAGGCTGTATCGACAAGTGACGTGAATCACAATGTTGGTTCTGGTTTACGAGCTAGTATGTTCGATAAAGGTATGTATTTTTTTAAAAATTTAGCTGTGACATCTCCCCCAGCTGTGTTCAGTGCGATTGGAGTCGTGTTGATCTGCTTAATTTTCTGTGCCGCCTTAACAAAGAAATTCTTTTTCTCAAATAGAAACAAGGTATATTTGTTTTAATTATTAGAATTTGCCTTCAAGTCAAAACATGCAAGGTAAACTATATTGATTATTGAAGCTTCGCTGCCAGCTAGCGCTACCTCCAGCTTGAGCAGTAATTAATAACTTGACATTAGATAATGTTTGCTCGCTTGGTCCGGACTGTCAGAACAATTTACAAGGGTTCCGTGCTGGTGACAAGAAATGCGACCAAGGCTATGCTTTTGATTATTAACTGCTTGCGCTATTGCTTGACGATGAAATAATGCTTAAATCAGCTGCTATTTTGAAATTTTAGTTTTGTGTTTAAATCATAAGTCGATAATGTCCCAAACTGTGGTTAATTAAAAAGAATGATTATATAGTTGTTTATTCGCAATACGGTAAGTATACACGGTAAAAACAAAATAAAATCATAATGGGAGTCCTATATTGTCCTCCATCATCATCTGTTTGGTTGTCTGAAGTTTACGATATTTAACAATCTTAATGATAATCAAAGAACAAAAAATCATTCAATTTTATCCAAATATTTTATCATTTAGGAGATTCAATTCATTTCCTCTGTTAAATAGATGCAACAGTTTAACACTTTTTATCGTAAATTAATCAGAATTCCTACTGAATAACACGTCAGGTTTGTACGAATCCATGATCTCGAGTATATACAGAATTTTAAGCTAACTTGTGTGAAAATCGATAACATTAAAGGAATGTGCTCGTGTGGGCAAACATTTCCTGTTGTGAGTAAATAAAAAACAAACATTTTAGGACGACAACAAAAATTAGAGAGATTTTTCGAGGTCTAATCATAACGATTGAAACTAGTATGGTGGTACCTGATGAAAATAAATCGCTTCAAAAAAATGGAATTTTTATCAGTTGTTTTATTCATTTGATCTATTTAAAAGCTGATGGCATTTTTTATAATTAAGCAGCTTAAAATATCTTTAGAAAGTTTTTAGACCAAACAAGATTATGCGAACAAGATTCTCATCTCTGTGTCCCATCAGAAAATAACTCTATCGTTGATTATTCCCAGAGATTTTTAGTTGTGTCAAAATGTACTATTTAGGTTTTAATGCGCGTGATATAAATTTACAGTGGAATTTGGGAATAAAAATAACCCCTTAGGGAAGTAAGGTCCTAAATTCTGACCATGTTTCTAGATTGGAACTCGAATATAATCAGAACATGATGATTCAACTGAAATAAGACGCTACATTGAACTTCCTTCAAACGTGCACGAATACCTTTAAAAATCTGAAATATACACAATGGTTTTAGATACAGAAAAAATTCAGGGACGAAAGACCATTAAGAAAATATTTCATGTGGACAAATAACATTAGGTAGGTGCTGGATAGTATTATTTAGTTTTTGTTGTTATTAATGATTAAATACCAAAGATAGATCCAACAGATAAAATGTGAATAATCTGAATTAAATTAATAGAACAATCCTCGTTTCTAAGGATTATCATGACTTTTTGTGAGGAGATGGTTATAGAGTGGAATTAAATACAGAATAAACTGGCTGTAAAAATAGGAGACGCAGAATCAGACACTCATGTCCTGTTTTAGGGTAGCATGGGTTAATTTTGTCCATGTGCGAGATTTAATCGAAGTTATCTTTATTAAGTGAATAGATATTCCCAAATAAAATATCTCTATGATATAATGCATAAAACAGGCTGTATAAATGGTGAAAAAATAACTAAACTTTCTTCAAGATACGGTGGTGCCGAGAATTACGAACACTAATGATTCCGAAAGATATTTCAGGGATCTAGAATTCTTTTTAAAGAACTGATTTAGTCCATTGTGCGAAAAATCTCAATAAACCTTCATTCTATCGAGTTGAGTCTTGAGTTATACAATTGATTACAAATTATGTTTGTCCGTATTTCAGTGTAAGATCTATTTTCTTATGTTTCTGTCTTTACTTATTGAAAACTTAAGGCTAAATTTATCACTCTTGTTAGATTTTAAGTCTGAAATCATTGTCAAGCAGGGTTGAGTCAAAAATATATTTCGTGATGGACCTAAATAACAATCGCATTGTCTAAATTAATACAAACGTTTATTAAACACAATCTATCTCAGCACATTTGCGTAAACTTGTTAAAGTTGAAATTGTAAGCCTACAAAACTAAAACTGTAATTGAGAGGTGATCATAAAGTCTATGATATTCTTATTCGCTTTGCTTCACACAATAAATTACCTAAATCAATATTCGTCAAAACCCTCAATGATTTATGTTTTTGGTGAGTCGTTTGACAAATGTTTTACCCTCAAAAATAATCGGTATTCATTTTTTCTAATACTTGATCTTTCGGGAATCGTAGAACAAATAAGAAAAATTGGTATGACATGTTTGAAAAATCATTCTTTACAATGTTTAACTCGTATTACGGACGCACCACAAGAACGAATTTAATTCATTGCCGATGTCTCAACTATATTTTGACAAGGGATAGCGCTGTTTAATTTTATGATATTTAGAAATTTTGTTTTCCAACGATTGGTATAAAAATAAGTATGGAGGCATATGTTTTGTAGGTTTCAGTCAGACAATTAAAAATAATCAAAGAAATGTCAATAATTTTTTCCTTATGATTGGCGTTTTGGGCATGATCTAATGAAGATTTTAGACATTTATCAGCTAACAAAACGACCATGATTATTCCTTTTAAAACAGAAGTACCTCGTAGTCGTTTTCACTAAAGGAATCACATGAAACCATGTCCTTAGCGATGATGTGTGTATATTTTGTAGATTCAAAAATGGTATACTAATTCTGAAGCTGTTAATGATCATTAACTTTACATTTTTCGTTTAAACTCAGTTGATCACATTATCAAACAAGGGAACAAAAATGTGCCTATGTTTAACAAAGAAAGAGTTGTGAAAACAAACGATATTTCATTTTGCATCCCAATTTTAAATATACAAGAACGAATTTAAATGAATAAATGGACAAAATTATGATTGGGAATCAATTTTTCACATTGATATTTTGTTAAAATGGTCTTGTCGTTAATTTACAAACATATTATGATTTTCCGAGATATGAGAAAGTAATTTTAGGCTTTTATAATCAGAATGAGAATCAAAATTAAACTAACCTTTCTTAAATCTTAAAATATATGTGGGAATTCTGGTTTAAATTTTTTTTTATGTTTGATATTATGGATTTGATGATTTTACATGCTGCTATATCTACGTTTT
>JWZT01005524.1:40542-64789 GCA_000827895.1 Thelohanellus kitauei
GTTAATTTACATTGGAAAATCATAATATTTTATCAATGGCGATATTTACAATTGCATCAATTATAAATATTATAGAATTCTTAATGAATTCAAAAATTATATATCAGGACAGTGTTCAGTGTTTTCATAAATGTTTTTTTAATAAAATCATAATGTTATTCTTGTGTGTATGAGTGAAGAATTTTGAAAATATAAATTATCAATAAAATCTTTGTGAGGTCAAGGCGTAGGTTGAGTATGTCTAAAACGACAGGTAATCAATGTAGTTTTGATCCAACTACCAAATTATGTTGTCTATATTTTAGTTTTATTTTTTCGTTAAATATTGAATAGTCACTTGGTTGACCACTTAATCATGACTTTAACTTGCAGGGTTTCCATCTATTATCGCACATTCCATTTCATTTCGCACATCAGTAAAATTCAGTTTTTGTGTGTTTACAGTTGCTTGACGTTCCAAATCTTGACTTTTCCAGAGAAATGTGGATATTGTTTTCAATGAACATAAAATTAAATTTTTGCCACAAATCAAAATTTAGGTGGCTAAAAACAATACCGCGAAATAAATACGCTTGCGCTAATATTCCCACTACTTATATAAGTTACATTTATTTCATTATTTAAATTTTGATGGCTCGGAACAGTGGTTCACATTTAAAATATTGGGTTTTCCATCTGTTTATGTATTTATTTATAAAAAATGGAACAAAATAATTCAAGGGAAGTTAAGTTAATTTTCGAGTATTTAAACTCATGATGAGTAAATCCTTTCCAGATGATTTGTCACATGTTTCGGAAGATCAGAACCATCATAAAAGTTGCATTTTCGTTTTAATTTGAGTTCCTTTTTCCAAAATTCCTCAGCTTGTAATATTTACGGTATTTATTTGTCTACTAAAATTATTATAGACATGAAATATCAATAGTAACTGAGAATCTTATAATATTTTTACACGATTTAGTTTTTCGCTATCCATCATAATGCTTTTCTTACTATGGCCATCAAAATTACTTTCTGTAATATATGAATCATTTTCTAAAATCATTTTTATCATACAATAAGTTTTAGTAAAAGTCAATCACGGTTTAGAAGCATCAACTTTAAATAGTGCGGTAAACGTAACTCATTAAAGTAGTGGAAATGTTCGCGCGAGTGTGTATATTTCATAATATCCTTTTTAGCCACCTAAATTATGATTTTTGTCAAAAATTTAATTTTATGTTCATTGAAAACGGTATCCACGTTTCTACCGGTTGTCAAAATTTTAACCATTTAAAGCACTGTATACAAAAATATACCAAATAGTATCATGAAATAGATGGAAATATTCAATACCGTATTTATACTTCGCATGGGCGTGTTTAAATGGGCCTATAATGTTTAGCCGCAAAAAATATGTGCCTTTTGTCCAAGAAGTTAATGATCTTCCAAGATTTTTTTAAAAAGAAAAGAAAATTTCTCTAGAAAAGTCAAATTTTAAACTGCAAACAACTGTAACAATGAAACCATCAAAAATTAGGATTTGATCTATTTTCAAAGCTAATTATTTGGAAAATTATTTTATGTAAAATTTATCAGTTCTTTTCATGATAAGAAAAAGCCAAATTGACTTGAAAACCCTGTAAGTAATCACTTTCAAAAGGCCGAACATGTATAAAGTACTTAAAAATCGCTAAAAATTCTGATAAGTATCCGTAAAGTAATGATTTCTCAATTTTTGATCTTTTAAATTACTTTAATAGGCATGCTCGCCATTTCGGATTTTATGTGGGCAGTTATATATCTTAAATATATTTGTTGAAAAGCATGAACTGTTGGGAAAAACTAAACCCTATATGATTCTACACAAAAAATACACAGTTTTGTATAATTTTAACGGTATTTCCTCCAAAGATTACGAAGATTAATTTCCTTTTTGGGCGTTGACACAATAGTTCTAGAAACGTATTTTGACATGCTTTAAAAAATATCTTCACTTTTTAACATTTTATATCATATGAATCAAGGTTTTGGCATGTTGATCACAGTAGACGCTATCATTTTATGCAATGGAAATTCATCAAATTCGCAGAATCTAATCCTGTTAAATATCTTGAATGCTTTAGATTTATGTTGTAGGTATCGTTTTCGATTGTTATGGAATTGATTAACACATCTGAGTAGATTCTACTGGCTTTATGAGATGGGGTGGATCAACTTCAAAGCATCAAATTACATAATTTGTTTTGTGTAAGGATTTACGGATGATAATTTGTTCAGTTTCAGCGTTATCACTTCATATTAATACCTTGGACTTTATTGACATCATAAACAAGACACGTTGATTTTGCATTTTTTACAATCAAAATAACATATATTCGCGTTTATATTTGGTCAGTAACCCATTTGTGTGGGTTTCAACATTTTTATTGTGTAAGATACAATTTGAAAACTGGCAATATCGTATAAGGATCTAAAAACTACTCAAAATGACATGAATTTGAAACCTAGGTACATTCTTACTTCTCCAAATTATTTAAATAAAATCAAATAAAAACACTGAATAAATTTTAAAAGACATAATGTGTTCTAGGATGGTAATGACTGGATTTTGCACACATCAACAATGAGTTAAATAATAATGATACTTTTTAACAACACTATATTATTGTTGGCTAGATTTCTTATTCTTCTACACTTATATATTTTGAAATTTGGTCAAGCAGTGTATGATCATGTTCTGATTAACTAAAGAACATGTTGAATTGATTGAAAAAAGACATTCTTGCATATATCGCAGTCTATTAGGCCATTCAATAGGTCTAGTCGACAGATAACAAACTTTGATCGGTCGTTTGAACTTTTTGCTTATAAGAAAAACACTATAGTTGAAAATGTTTTAAAAACTGAATTATAAGCGAATAATAAAATATAAAAGTATATTTATGAATCAAATTGAAATTACTAGCTCCTTTAATCAAATTATTAACAAACAATCTTCATTTTAGTTAGCTTTCTATTTGAGTGGAATACAAGAATTATAAATCGTTTTTCCAAAGGCCAAATGATCATTTTTGATTTAATTTTCCCATGAAATAGTATTCTTGGCAATAAATTATCCATTTATGAAGCTAATTTTATTATTATTCAAACATTTTTAGTACTTTTTTACCTGTGAGATTAATTGTGGCGAAAATAATTATTTTAAAATCCCTGAGTATAAATACTTGAGGTTGAATTTTGGTACATTTTATGACTCATTTAAAAATATGAAAGATGCGCAGATATGTGAGTAAATATAGTGGTAGAAAATGATGATCTTTTCATTTCTAAAATGAAGTGTGTAATTTGTAGATTTTTTGATAATTTTATCAAATTGAGCACAGGATTTGACTTGTAAATTTTTGTAAAAGCTAGTTGCGTTTATAATTCCGTTTATTTCCAAAGTAATTATTTCTATTTTGAATTGAGAGAAATCGTACAATAAACTCATTAAAATTTTATAATTGGTGATATTGTCATTAAATAAATCTTCGATGTGAATTTTGACAGTTTTTGGTATGTCATGGCTCTTTATCTGAAAAAGTAGTATTGAGGGAGTGAACGTAAAGTGATTTTGTGATGGCTGAGGGTTACACGTGGACAAAAATAACGTGTTGTGAAATATTTATAGGTTTTATTCGTTTTTGTGGTTCCTTTTAGGGTTGGATGTCGATGTTTTTACAAAATTCTATTGTGCTTTTTTCTATTTTGATGTAAAAATTACACGATTTGATTGATAATCAAGATCTGATTAAAGGAATACACAACAGATGTATCCTTAGCTCCAGCGTTTAAAAGCCATAATATTTGAAAACTTAAGTTCTATGAATCAGAAAGCTTACGCTTTAAGCATCTAACAAATCTGAAAACCGATGAAGATTCCCGAGATTTAAAATCCAGATTATCACAAATTTAAGAGTTAAAAAAGAGACGACTGATGCCTTGTTTCATTTATATCTTCACAAGTTTGTGATGATTTAATTCAGCTATTTTTATTTATCTGAATGTGGTGGAATTACTGTTTTTATCGTACCCAACAGATTATCCTGAATTCAACCTTGTTTTAGATGGAAACATAACATTGAAGACTAAAGAAGTGAGATTCTTCAAATATTTAGTTTTCTTTGATAATAGATATTGAAGGGACGATTCTGAAGCAAGAATTAAGAGGTCTGAAATCTAATCGAATTTATAATGTCGTGGTTCAGACCAAAGCCAATATAATCTATCAGTTCAATTTTGTTTTCAAAGTCGACGCGCAATTTTTTACCATGTTAGCATTTAAGATCCATGTAAAAGTGCCAGAAAATCATCCACAGCACGCGAAAGCAGGTTAGTGAAAATTTTAAAAAGGTGTTTACAAGTTCAGAATGTTTGGAGATTTACCACAGTACCCCCTAAATATACGCTACACCTGCAAGATTCCGAAAGTTGTCAAATTTGTTAAGGATGATAATTCGAAAATCAGATCGAAGCTTCAGGTGACATTCGGTCGAATATACTTCGAGCCAAGTGCGTATGCTCCTCGTGATAAGGGTAAACCTGTTAATTAATTTAGAAATGAAATGTGAAGGTATTTCTCATCGATTAATGAATAGCGGATGACAATGTGATTCATGGAAAGGGCGTCAGTTTTCTTCTTTCGTTTATTGGTTCATGCATGATTGTTTTGGCTGCCTATCATAGAGCCAAAAGAGAATATGCTAAATTAGATTAGACTCATCACTCTGATTTTTCATTTCTTTGAATTATAGACAAAAATACTATATGATATCAACAGAATTGAAATTTTCATTCGAATATTATTCTGGATAATATAATTGTCCATTTTTCCAGTACGTGAAATCGATAAAACTTTGTCGATGAGTTGGTCGATAAATAGAATTTTCCTTGAAATACAGAACTAACCAACACTAGGCATCAATTAATATAAAGTTCTCTCATACTAGTAAATGTCATTAAAAATGGGACCTAGGACATGTCATACGAAACATGGTTTATTCTACACAGTCAAGAGTCACTAGATTTCCAGTTAAATTTATTCTCAAAAACGCATTCGTGCAATTATCTACAAGAAAAATACATCACAGATCAATGAAATCTCAAAATAAATCAGCCAATTTCAAAATCAGTAATAAATTAACCAAATATATATTGCCTAAACTATTTATGTTGACCATATGTGAAATCATGTGTCGACTGATGTAAATGTGTACTTGGTAAAATTTTATTTCGCCAAAGTTATGGACAGTGGGATAAAACCATTTAATAATCCCATAATTCAACTACAAGTAATGAATTAAAGAAATTGCGGCAGATTTAAAAAGCATCATATATTATAGTTCAATAATCTCCATGTTTGTCGGTGTTATCAATCTATATAACGTTGAAGATCTTAAATTATTCGTTTGAAATCACGAAAATGATCTAAAAGTTCAGAAGATAGTGGTAAAATGTTTCAAATATTTCAAAATACAAAACAATCATATTTAGGTTTCAGAAATCGTAAAAAGATATTAATTTTAGCGTTTTAACTCGATTATGATGAAATATGTTAATATCTCTGGATATTCATCAATTCGGATTATCAAAATGTCTTTTGAATAGTATTTCGTGTATTAAGTCGTTTCAAATCTTTAAATAAATGTTAATAAACTTGTTTTTATCTTTTATTGTTCGAAAAATCTTGGTTCACTTTCCCAGCGAACGAATGCCGATTTGGTAACGTAACTATAGTGGGCAGAGGAAGGGGCTGAATGTTTATCAGCTGTGAGTCCTGCACTACCCTAACTGCGTGCAGAAGGTAGCCTAGCCGGAGTACTACCCTACAAGTACGTAGACACCGTCGCGTTCGCGGTCGACATAAAGTCCGTGAAGGAATGCACCGGTGCAGGTTTGAACACCTCCAGTCGTTGGCAAAATAAATCTTGGTTCACTAAATGCCCGTTTTATTCCATATTTTCCGTATAAAAATAAGAGGAACAGAACATATTAACATTAACAAATCATCTGATTGTAATTCATGGCATCACTTCTTAGAACCGTTTAAACCTGATATAAGACTATTATCTTCAATGAGTAAACTTAAACCATCTTCTGGCTAAATTTTTTTCTCATAAATGAACATAAAATTGTTAATATATGAAATTGTTGTTGATTAGGACTGGAAATGAAATTATCCGAAGATTATCGATTAATGTTGAAAAACTTCAAATTCATACACCTCAGTACAGAGACTAGATTTTAACTTGTTACATAGTTCAATTTGTACAAATATGGAAATTTTTACCCATGATTAAACATGAAACTTTGATTATCAATTATTACCAATATTATTAATTATAATGCAATCAAATAGCTTTTATAGTTCGATTATATCTCGAAATTTTTCCATCATCGAACGACTACAAACGATTAAACTAACGAGATAGTTTGAAGATTAATAGTGTCGTATCGGAATTTAATGTCATAACAAGAAAAGTGCGAATATGTAATATGTTATTAATCGAATAATGTAAATTGGTCTAATTTTTATCGAATTATTTTTCATAATGTATCAGATAATTGGATTTGTTAATCTTGTCTTTGGGTTTCACCGGCAGATGAGCGGTGTGTTTGATGATTAATGGATCAAATGTTTGTAATTAATTACATCTCAAATCTTACACATTCATCATTGTAGATCGAAAATTTTAGAGAATCTCCAAAGATTGTTTCTGTAACCATTTATCCTGGATAATATCTATTTAAAAGAAATACTTTAGAGCCCTAAAAAGATTATATCTATCGCAATATTTTTGGAATACATTTCAGGATACGTCGAATGAACACGAAAATTAAGTTCACTAAATTTAATAATGATTTGGTATCAAGATAATTTGTAAGGAAAAAATATAGATTTAGATTCAAATTGAGTTTAACTTTTTTCCTTCAAGTAAAATTTAATCATTTGGGCTATTAAAAAACAGTTCAAACTTTAATGTATTTTATCAAGTCAGACAAGATGTTAGTGAGAATCTTTGAAATAGGAGTGACGTATAAAGTCCTGCCATCCAATCGATGAATCGCTCTATCGGCTAATGTTAGAGAATTTTCAAATGATTGAGGTCTATCGAAGTTTGAAATAAAGTATCCATATATGTACATTGATGGCAAGTATTTGGTTTAAGCTTTCCAGATGGAAATTCCTTGTTATTTTTTTTGTATTTATGTTTCAATATTCTGATTATATTCGTAAAAATAATCACACAAAAAGGACATCAAAGGTATTTTTCAGCTTCAGAAGTTAGTAACAGTTTTAGGGAATTAATATCATCAAATCGGAAGTTACTATCACAACTTCTGACCATTTTGAGTTATATTTAATCATTATTGTTTTAATTTAGGACATAATTGACGGTTAAAAGTAGCTTAATGAAATTTTATTAAAGAAAATTTCACATTTTATTCATTGATATGAGGTAATCAGAACCCCTGTGATATAACCACAAGAATTTTTGAGAATTATGATAGAGCAAATGCTTCCTAGAGTTATACGATTGAGATGACGTCTTTATGAGTGTATTTGATTGCTATAGTTGAGATCGTCACATTTTATGATAATTTGTATTTATAGAAAACACAATTATCATATCTCAAAATATCGATTTTTGCCAGAAATCATCGTTATAAAATTTATTCTTTTTCTTGGGGTTGCTAAAAATTATAAAAAAGAAATGAGCCTCCAATAGGGTCGATCCGTCAAGAATATTTCATAAAAAGTTTGACATCAGCTAAATCATGACAATATTTAGAAATTTATTTTCAAAATAATTGATTTGAGTGATTAAATCATTTTAAATAGTCAGCCTCTGTGACCATAGATGGGTTAAAAATTGACAAATTGGCATGAAAAANCGATTTATCAATTAATAATTTGTGCGCATGTGCTATGCTAATGTTTTGTGGTTTATAGACCTGGGATCTGCGCTGTCGTTAAAATATACGTCATTTCCACTTAGAAATCTACTGAATATATGAAAATTTATTGAACATTGATAAACTACGAGTTTGGTAGTTAAATTTTAAAATTAAGTTGGCTTTTTAACGCGGTTTCGAGTTTTGTATGATTATACCATATCGTAAGTACAAAACGATGATCTCCTAGTATCTATTGCTCTAATATGGGGCTTATCAGTTGATTTTTCTAGAATCTCAGATTATCCAGAATCTGCAACCAAGGGTATGGATAGAGAAACGTCAACTGTGTATGCGTTCTGGTCATTATTAGTAATATTGATCTTGTCAACTCAGAGAATAATTGAGTTAGCATTTAACATCTCAATCCGTTTGTTGTTGAACCTAAAAAACGTGAAGACGCAATCGGACAGGGAGCATGAGACAGAATCCCGCAGTTCAAATGAAACAGCTCCCAAAAACTGCATCCGCTGATTGCCGGGAAAATTGAAGCCCCGCTTTCGAAATCGATCGACTAACTGTACAGTACCTAGGTTAGAGAGCTTGTTTATTGAATGAAGGAGATGAAACATCAGAATATATCCGTGGAGTGAAAATATTAGCAGACCATAATCTAATAAGGCTCTCGGAGGCTGACCTTTTTGAATCATGTACAAATCAATAAGTGTAGCCACATGTGTGTATTCAATCACCTTTTGGGGAGTTAATCAAATCTTGGCCATTAGCCGCAATAACATGTTTGAAGATGTTGATGATTATATGAATTAAAAACATTTTGTTGTGGGATTTACAAATTAAACAAGAAACACAGTTACCGAGGCTTAATAATTCATACAACAAATTACCATATGACACAGGTCTAATGTGGATAAATTTGTTAAGTGAAGAAATGTAGGAAATGAATAATTTGTGAATTAATTCGCAGGAACCTTCTGAAATGGCCACTTGAATCCGGTTTGAGTATGGCTGACAATAAACCTGTTTTAAAGTTAATCAATTGTAAGTATGATATGGTTATTTAGGAAATAACGTAAGGTCGGAATATTGATAGGAATGAATCATTGAAAATAGGAGCGATTAAAATATTCAGTTTGTCATTTAGAAAGTTATTATTTAAAGCAGATAATCAACTTAATGTAGTCGATACTTTTGAGTATTTGAATTACGAATATAAACCGCATAATTTGGGTCATATTCCTAGAAAGCGGCATCCTGTGATATTTTTGAATGTCTCTTTTTGGGCTACTTAACCTCTTTGGAGGAGATAAACGTGAATTTGTGCACGTATTCATTTTATTGACGGATAAAATAGGATTAATAATGGGATAAATATTTATCAAGCTTAATTTGTAACATTTAAAATGATGAACAAAATTATCCTTCTCATTTTTGTTATCTTTGCAGAAAGTACCAAATCTCCGAAGCATCAGCGTGATAAGCACCCTCAAGCTAAGGTTTACCATGAAAAACCTCCCAAAAATTTGACCAACTTCAAAGAATGTATGGATTCTATGTTCAAAAATCTTTGTAAAGATAAGACCAACGAGCAATGTTTTCAGGAACTCTGCAAAAATGATGCAAAAAATGGTGAACCAACTTGTTGCACTGAATATCCCATCAAAGGTTTCGTGGTTTTAAATATTAGAACACATGAGTGCTTTGAGTAAATTTCTGATATTCATGATGTGTGTGACGATATTTGGGCTTTTATTCTATGTCATTAATATGTGGTGGCCGATACCAATTCCTATATTCCTTCGCAATGCTTGGAACACCATCTTAAACTCATTACCATTCAGAAACAGAGGAAGACATCTATTCAATAGTGAATTAACAGGAGGTAATCACCTTGATTTATTCTAGGAAACTTACAGCGATTCGGGATCCAAAATCTTGATTTCTCTGATGACGAGGAGCCTATTGAGGTCTAGAAGAAAACAAATATCATAAAAACTATGTAGCTATCTTTCATTCTTGTATTATTAAAGCTGTGTCACTTTAAATCACGAAAGTCCACAAGTTTCGCCACCTTTTATCTTGGATATTTTGGGATGATTGCTCGGATAAAAGTCAAGTGGTTCATATGGACAAGTTTAAAGAATGGTGGGAAATAGTATCTCTGGATTCAAATAAGGCATTTATGAGTAGTTTATCGTTATAAAATGGTATATTCCGGTTCTATATGACCGTGGATCCCATCCTCAATTCTTTAGACTTTCTATAAGCCCTATTTCTTATTCAGTGATTTGGGAAAACATTGTCATCTGGACATTGACCCCTAAGCTAATATAGTTTTACTCCATAATTTATTCGATAAACACAACAATAGCACAAATTATGATAATGGGAGGAATGTTCGCCACATTTGGCTCATTTTGACGGGTAACTTCTCCTTAATTAACAATAGTGAGCCCTCCTACCCCCTATACCGATTGACTGGATAGCCCAATCATTATCTGATATTTCTCATGAAAATGTATCATACAATTCGTTCAAAACAGGCGTTAACATAAAGCGGCTATTCTTCGATATTCCCACATTAAAGAATATACCTATGGGTTTTGTCTCTATGATATGGATGATTTTGGATATCACCAAAAATCGGTTTATTTATTCAGTTACCCCATATACATGATACAAAATTAAGAGCTGTCTGATATTGATCATCTTGAGTCATTTTACTTCAAATAGGCCCCAGTTTCTTTTCAAGGATATACAGGTTATACTTAGTTCTTGTCTGCACAACATTGACCATCATTCCATTTTATAAATGATTACAAAATAAAAAGCTCTTCAAATTATGACGTTATGATATTTACAAAAGATATATATATGTTTCCGTATTCTTTGGCAGTTATAATTGATCAATCTGTATAATTCAATACAATCATACGAAGTAGTATAAAAGCGATAATTATGGGTGATTCATTTAGGTACAAGTAAAATCGTGTTTCTAACCTGATTTTAGGAATCACAATTTATAAATAGGACCAATTTTGGAAGAAACGCCTATTTTAGATTTTTCTGATTTTAAAATTCTGTCCACATGCAGTCATATTAGTATCAAGATTATATTTTTATTCTCATCAACCTCAAAATGAGACTTCCTCAACTATTCCCCAAAAATGTAAAAATAGTTAACTATTCCATTTTTTAACTTGAGTCGGAACGGTAATCCAAAAATTTTATTTACAGGAATATAATACGGTGACAATATCGTACCAAGGACCTATTATTGTGCTGACCAAGATATAATACGTCAGAATTTTATATTAATAACAATTATTTGATAGGTGAACGCATTTTGTGTCGGTATCTATAAGGAAACGGATGATGGCGGCCGACTCAAAGGTTTAAAGATAAATAAAAATTATGTATGGATTAATGAAACCAATTAGTTCTCTAAACTGACAAATAAATATACATTGAAAACATTGGTTTTGAACAGTCCCGCGTCTTAGAATTTACTGTGAGAAAAAGGTAGTATTTCCTGAAAGACCTCTCTAAATCCAAAGCGCAGCAGTAATAAGAGACTTGTGAGAATGTATAAGAGCTCTGAACCTTATTAACCTCAGAGCAATAACAAATAGATGGTTACTGTTGGGAAAGCCTTCATTAACAGCCATGGCATTTCTTGGTGATAACTGAGCAAATGAACTCTGTAAAAACTAAGTAGAAATCAGTGTTTGATTGTGGAATCCAAGAGTATAAAGTTAAAATTTTTGCTTTTCATATTGGAATATTCGTAACAATTTATACATTTATGACTGATGTTTACCTCAGCAATTCTCATTTATTTTCTGTGATTTATGGGTTGGGTTATAGTTTTGTGAAAATGGGTCAAAAAAATAGACATTAGGATAAGGGGTTTCCGGGGTATAGTATTAATTAACGTTTAACTAAACGACCCAGTTTTAATCTATGGAATCCCTAAGTTACGAGGTTTAAAGTTTCAAAAACCATTGATAAAAAGACTAAATTAATCACTGCTATCAACTGAGGAAAATAAATTTATTTCATCAGTATCATAGATGCAATCGTTTAGTCTTCACGTTTCTTATGGATCGTCTTGAGCAGCTAAATATAAAAATACAATAAACATCGCGTTTCTTCGGATACTCCCCTGTACTGAGTTTCGAGTGTATCAGTTTTCCGTCAAGTGAAACCTCAAAACTTGCTACATTAAACGATAATAGTTACATGTCCTCCCAATGGACCTTTCGATCTGGGCTTTTGGATATACCTTGAGGATCTGCTCTTTCATTTCGGCAAACTTTGTCTCTGCCCATCAGCTACTACTTTTGGTTAGTTGGAAAAATACCAATGTTCGATGAATATCTTCATAATAATTTCAATAAAACAGGAAAGGTGTTTGTTCAACAGCCGTATGCAAATCAAAGCACCGCACAGTTCAAATTTGTAATTTGTTGATGTTTGAATTAATCCTTTAATTAATAATTCAAGTTTCTAATGGGTTACGGTGATAAAATGAAACAAAAAAAGAGCCAAAAACTATATAAGTGATTGGATATCAAATTCTTGGGTCCAAAACATTACTTATATCAGTTAGAATTAGATTGGCTAATAATATCTAAAACTCCTCAGTTTGTCAATATCACAACTGATTTCTGAAGGCGTAATCCATTTATTTATATCCGCTATTTCATTTTCCCCAGAGATTATTAGAAAATATTTAATTGAACGATCTGAAAGATGTTGAGATTTATTCAACCATCATATCGTTATAACCAGTCATGAAAATTGGAATACATTGCAGAATCTATTACGAGCATGAATCCTGGAGATGTTTAAAGGATGTATTTTTACTGAATGCATCTTGGGTTAAAGGAATAATATTGAAAGGCTTCTAAAGCTTCATGGACTTTGGTTTGAGAATAAATTCTGATATTATTCAATAAGTGGCAGTTTTTTGAATTATCTGAAACGTCTTCATGTAAACAGGGTTTATCTGGAAAGTTGAACTATTGTAGTCGTTTCGACATTTTTAGGAAGTGAGTAAGAATCAGTTATTATATTGCGAATGGATATCTGATATTTTCACAGAGGTTTAATTTGGTAGTTTACCAAAAAAGAATGTTATCAATCAATTATGACGTCATACTCAAATTGAGATATTATTACAATTGACATGTATTCGTGGCATGAACAAGAATTTAGTGTCAAAACCTCCTGCGTTGTGTAATGCAAGCAGAAAACACATCTAGAGTAAAGAAATCATGTGGAAATAGTATAAATGATCCAATGAAAAAGCTAATTTCAAAATATAACCTCTGACAAGCAGGTTTTAATGCATATCTCTCCAATACCAATAAGAAAAGTCTGTGTTTCCCAAATGTGCCATTAATAAATCTGGAAAGTTCTGATATCAGGACACTTTTAATTTTATTCCATCCGTTAGAATGGAATAAAGGAAGCATATTAGAGTAAAGTGTGGGGTCAGAGTTTATAGACATGTAATATTTTCCGCTACTTTTTAACAGACCAATTGAAAAAATGGAAATCGGCAGCTCATGTTAAGTGTGGATGATAACGTGTTCAGGTAGTAGTTCAATAAAATACATTTACAAACGACAAAAGAATACGAGAGTCGAGTTTTACTATTGGATGTGATAAAAGATTCCCCAGAAAGATTTTAAAACATTTTTGATTGAAAACCATAGATATTAATAAAGCAAAAATATCCGCCCAGCTTAATACATCCTATTTACCAACCTAGTTTATAGAAACGAGTTTTAGTTTAGTTCTAGCTAGTTATAAATGTCTGAAAGTGTAATTTATGTCTCAAGCTGTGTTAATAGTCAGAAATATGGATTTATTTTAATTCAGGAAGGATCAATTCAAAGCTCTCATGGAATTTAGTAATGGGTTAACTTTGACGGAACTCAGGTTCTCGCTTACAATTGCATTTCTTGGAATTTCAAATCTACAAGAGAATCTAGAAATAAAACTAAAAGTATTTATATTATCTCAAATATTCTGGTGTTTCTCCTCATCGAGCACAATATGTCTTCATAACTGGCCACTTATGAAAAAATCAGGAAGAATGTTAAATGATAATCCTGATCAACCGATGCCAAAATTCTTGCAAACTAGAACGTGTCTTACAGATACAAAATTCCAAAAGGCATACCTGGACCGAGACATCATTCACAAGATCAGTATTTTTCCTTAGAAATGCGCCGATAGATAGAATGTCAGATCGTGTGAATTCCAACCCATCCTTGTTGGTATGAACACATTTTTAAGCAGAGATATAGTTTAGCTTGAATTCTAATCAAAATGAAACAAACAAATTATCATAGATCGTAATTATTGATCCATACATCCATATTTCTGATTCTAGCAGGTCATATCATCATAAATTCGTATATCAAGGGCTTTTTTGTTCAAAAACACCCAAAACATATTGGACATCTCAAAGAATGTTGACATTGTTTCACGCTATAAATCATGGGTCCTTAGGATTTACCAACGCAGCCAATGTTGAACAAAGTCGGTAACGTGACAATCATATTACTGGGTTTTCGGTCCAAATTAGCGTTTTTCCAGTCCTATTTAGTGCGGTTGTTTTTTAGCGGCTGTTTCCAGGTAAATTTGGTTTTTCGCCCGCTAAATTGGACTGGAAAACGCTAATTTGGACCGAAAACCAGGTAATTTTATAAAATCTGTAGAACGATGATTTGCTTTTAAAATAAATCACCAAACATTCTACCTGAGAAATTGTTATCCATATAAATATTTAGAAACCGTATTATATTAATTATGGAATGAGGATATAGAAACATAAATATGATGAACGTTAACACCACATTATGACATTTTACGACAAAAAAAATATATATCAGTTTTCGTTAATTAATAAGACCTTTTTATCTAATCCAATTGATTATTGCTCTATTTCTTAAGTTTTCTTTGTTGGCTTAAATCCAATTTTTTAAGAATTAACNTGTGTTGGGAGGAGAAGTTTCTTTCAAATCTACCCCATCCGCTCTCATTGATCGAGTCGGAATGCCCAGATATGGATCTGACAACAAAGGTTGGAAACTAGGCCATTACTAATGTGCTCTATTTCCGTATCCCACCTCAATTTTATCTCATCAAAGCCTTGCAACATGCCCTGTTTGGATATCTGTTTTTAAGATTTTTTCCATTTTTTTAAAATTTCCATCGTCGTTTTGTCTGTCATTTATTTTTTCGAACGATGTTAAACTTAACAATTTGGTGTTCAAGATAGCACTGTAACTTGTTAGTTATGAACAGAAAAATTATAATTGATCTGAGGTAGACCAAATTCTTAGTTTTTATACTTTTCTGACTTTAATACCATAATAAGTAAAGGTGGGATGGGATCATGTTCCTAGTTTCTAGTTGATAACATATGAATATAGGTTTGAGGCTTGTCGGGTAGAATGGCTCAAGTCTTCATTTTTTATCACATGAATCTAATTTAAAAAGTTAAAAAAGCGTAATATTGTAAATGTAGTGATAAAAGGTTGTCTTCTGAATATCTGGTACATTTATCTATAATTCGATATGTCATAAAACTTGGAAATGATATCATTAATAGTCAATCAGTACGCGGTTCGAATCGATCATAATTAATGGGCAAATAATCTTCCGTTTTTTTTTCATTTTTTTTCTTATTTGGAAGAATAACCCGAAGTAATACAAACTGTAAATAAGTTCTTCGACGAACTTGGAACAATAGGATCTGTTTCAAAATGTCTACTATAAACGGTCCTCATATTTTTGGAGTTAGTATAATCACAGAAAGAGAAAAACGATATTTTTTGATTGAATGGTTTGATAGATAGAGAAAGAACACAGAAGTCATAGGTTTTTCCTACACTGTCGATGTTTTATTTTAAATACAAAAGATGTTTCTAAAAAGCGAATCCGCCACATCTATACCCATGGAGTCAATTTACAAAAGTATATGAATCTAAAATGGTTAACCATCATCACATTCGTTGGCCCAATTCGTAATGTTTTTTATTTACGAATATCGACTGAATTAAACAACCTTCTTGGGAAATTAGCAATTGAAAATGCCATCTAGGAAATGATAAATTGTGAGAATGTAGTATTTCCATCACGTATCTTAGGGACACCGAATCAAATTGATGCCACTGAATATTCTTCGAACCCATTGATGAGGAGAAGTATACTCCACGAAAAAAAAAGATCGGAAAAAGCAGCTTTTTGCTTATAATTTTGTTTTACATCAATTAATCGAGAAATGAATTTGTTTTTCAGCAATAAATCATATTTTTCACAATCAAGTAAATTTTTATCTAAAAAAATATGTAGTTATTGAATTATAAGTGAACAAATTGATATTTTTTTGTTTTAGGCTGGAAAAAATTAGGAATCGAGACTGGTTAATGCAATTACAAGACTTTTTGGACAATATCTTAGACAATACCACTAATAAACCAAAAAGTGAGAATATTCAGAAAAAATTTTTGAGATGCGACAGAAAAACGTAAAAGAGTAGTACTCATATTTTTACTTTTTTCAGATTTCTGTCTTATGTATGTAATTTTTTTATTCTAAAACACAAATATCGTTGCAGTTCGTCATGAAATCCTTTTTTAACAAAAATATAGCAAAAAATTGCCATCTTTATCGCATAGTCGTATTAAAAGCCGGGAAAATTCAAATGGAAAGAAAAAAAATCACTAACTAAAGAATAACTAATTAAAATCACTGCTTTCGTGAATGTTTGGCAACACAAACCAAGAATATTATAAAGAATTGACAGAAACCTACATCGTAGTAACAGTTTTTTTCGAAGCTTTCGGAGTATCAGCAAAACATGAAAACATCTGGGAGAAAAAAATTACTGATCATAAATTGAAGAAAATCGTAGAACTATATAAAGGCAAAGTAATTTCGTCAAGTCAAATAAAGCATCAGCTTTTCTTGGATATTTCAAATCTGTCTGTCATTAATTATTTGAGCATGAGTGGCATTTACTGCAAGTCTTGCACGACAGATTCAAACAAAACATGTTAAATAATGTAAGCTTCTTCCCATTCTTTTTGGTATTTCTTTGTTAGTTAGGCTAAACTTGCGGGAAAGCTATGATATTAATTATTTCTTCTTAAGTGATTTTTCTCTGCACATTTGAATTTTCATGGCTTTTTATACGACTGCGCGAAAAAAAGGCAATATTTTGCTACATTTTCGTTAAAATAAAGATTTTGTGATCGGCTGCAACAATATTTGTGTTTTAGACTAAAAAAATTACATCTTTTAGAAAAAATCCGAAAAATAATTCAAAATATGCAAGTACTGATCTTTTACTTTTTTCTGTCCCATCTCAAAAAAATTTCTCTGGATATTCTCCCTTTTGGTTTGTATATGTTATTGTCTAAACAGTTTTTTAATTGCATTAGCCAGTCTCGACTCCTATTTTTTCCGCCTAAAACACATCAATATTAATTTGTTCACTTATAACTCAAGAACTACGTGTTTTCTACGTAAAAATTTACTTAATTGTGGACAATATGATTTATAGTTGAAAAAAATTATTTGAAAAAAACTGTTTTTTCCATCTTTATTTCGAGGAGTGTATAAAGCCAATTTATTGAATAATGACATTCAGAGGTGTATCAACAGCATAGGATGTTAAAAAAGGGAGTTAATGCGCAATCTAAATATAAACTTATCAATGAGAGAAAGTTGGAAAACATAAAACAAAAGATAAAATGACATGGAAGACTAAAATAAATGCTAATATCAACTGATAAAAAGGAATTTATTTCATCAGCATCATAGTTGCATCATTTTACTCTTCACATTTTTCCTTTATCTTCTTTAACAGCTGAAATGATGAAAAGATTTACCTCTTCGATGATAGGAAAAGAGCCTGATTCGAGCTTTGAGTGAATCAATTCTCCATTGAGTGAAATCTCAAAGCTAGCTAAATTCAGATAATAATATTACATGCTCTCCCTGCTACTCCATCGACCAGAGCACTTGGGAAAGTACTGAGGAGATGGCGTTTCATCTCCTCGAACTTATGTCAGTACCCTCAGGCTTTACTGTTCATAATATCAAAATTACGAATATTCAATAAATATCTTCATTAATAATCAATAAATAGTACCACTGTTCAGTCGTGTAACATTTGTAATTCTTTGGCATTTTATATTACATTTAGGTCATGCGCCTTAACTGTCTCATGACTGACTGCGTGCTTTGTATCGTTAGATGCTTTTTTTTGGATTTCTTGGGAATGTATTGAACTCAATAACAACTAGAAGAATAAGAAGTAAGTTTATAAGGAATTTTATTATCGTGTAACCACAGGTTCTCGTCTATTATGAGCATAATTTCCAGCCATTCAAATTATAACAAATTTGATAATAAATATTGTTATCGTGTAACCACTGACTTGCATCCAATATGAGGATAGTTGTCAAACGATTCTGTGTATAACAAATTTGATGAGAAATATTGTTATCGCGTAATCGCATGTTTGCGTCTAATATGAACAAGCTTGTTCTGCGATTCGATGTATAACAAATATGATGAGTAACTGTATTATCCTTAACTTCATATTTTCGTCTCATGTTAGCATGCCTGATCAGAAATTCGGTTTATGATATTGGTGTTATATGAAGAAATTAAATCGAACGTTCGGAAAGTTTTTCATATACTACGGGCAAGAGCTTCATCTTTGATCCTGTAAATTGTTCTTCGGCTGTTTTTTATCATTCCGATTTATTGTTATTTGATCGACAGGTTTGTCAGAATATAGTAACACTAGAAATTGTGTTATTTTATGAAACGTCATGCATATCAAATGACTTTTTAGGTGCTATCGCCAACATCAGAATTCTCTTTCCCAAGAATTTCTCACACTAAGCTTATGGACAAATTTTACGAAATCATTCACAAAGCCCGTAGTTTGTTAGGTTACCGACGGTCAATAATGGATTCATAATTATACAACGCAACAAACCCAGTATTAGTGAAACACTGATTTGTGAAATTACCACTGATTGGTGCAGGTATGTGACCGTAATTGGTATCTGAGCCCAAAATATAGTCAACTTGGCTCCGAAAGAAGGTCAAAAAGTCTACATATGCGCTTTTATGCTCAAGTTTTCATTTGGTAAACATTTAATGCCCTCGAATTTTCTGTTATTTTACTCAATCTTTTTATAACACGATGATGGTTAAGGTAGCTATATTTAGTGGTTGATGAGTAAGTGTGCAACACTTTATCGCTTCGAGTGCGTGTATCTGTATCAACTAGACAACCCTACTAGTTTATGTCCTATAAATATCTGATGTTGTTCTGACGAGCCAAAAAAAAACTTACAGCTAGGTCGAGATCATATATATTAAGAATCACTTCTCAACAGACCCCAGTTGACAATGAGAACTATCCAAAAAGTTAGGTTGGGGAAACTTTTGACTTTGAAACCCATTTCTTCAATATGCATGTGCCAATTAAATATGGAATCAGGTTTATTTAAGATCAGATACATCACATTTATACGGTCTGAATACGCTATGGTACCTGGAAGTTTCGGATTTCAAAGCTTTGTCAGAAACTTTATTACATGGCAACTCTCAAGGTGTATTCCATCTTTTTTTTGACATCAATTATTCGGTTATCCAAAAATAGACATACCTGTTTCAAAGAGGGTTTTCGTTAACTGCAAGGCCCACGGCCGCCTAGTTAGAACAGCTCCGTTCAGAATTTTCGTCAATTTTCAATGGTACTTCAACCTTCTTTTTTACTAAAGTCCAATCTCTGTGCTAAACTCTCTCCTAAACTCACCCATCGCATCTAGCCGTGATGCCGCGTGTATTCGCTTGTGTAGAAATCCACACACTTTTAATGCATAAAATTGTGCTTTTTGATCTGAAACAGTATTAGATGGCTGAACAATTTTTTAGGAACCTTTTATTTAATATAGTGCCCCAAAACGATTAAGCTCTTGTTCTTATACTTAATGTATGCAGTTATTAAAAAGCTGTTTTTACAGGATTCCAAGCTGAATAAAACCAAAAAAAATCAGTCCAACGGCCAACATCTTTAAAGACTTTTATGAGAGATATTAACCTATATGTAGGGAAACGCATGTCATAGAATCTCGAAATGACATTTTAAACACGATGTAATGCTCGGATAGTCAGACCTCTGTGTTGAAGATGTGCAAATGACATAGTGGAGATATTCTCGGAGGAAACCGAATTGAAAAGTATTTTTCAATAATCTTCCTCAAAATTTTGGTTGAGAAGCGCTCTATCTAATGATGACTGTGAAAATGATCTAATTTCCACGAAACTTAACTAATAGAGGCATTTCTCGTAAATACTCAGAGTTTTCGGGCTTGTGTGAGCCAATTTAAGAATTTTAAGTTGGATGCATTGATGGTGAGAGCCACAGGTCATTGTCACCTCCTAATATGTGTACATTTGGTGGGGATGGAAACACAATCGTGAAATAAATTGATGTTCATTTATGTGACCTTTTTTCTGTTCGACAAATGATAACCTTTATCATCCCTTACTTCTAACTGCTGATGAGTAGATTAACCTTTAAATGGGACACTGAAAATTGGCTCGAAGAATGAATCATTGTTTATGGTATATCTTTTGACTATTTTTGGACCCTACGATCCCTGAACCAGCTTAATATGTGATTGGACTGTTATAAAATCTACGAATTGTGAACGAATGAGACTGTTTTTAATCTTGGATCCTGTGAATCAAGTTTGGACTTTTTTATCTCAATGTGCAGACCATTGAATGTGTTGATTGACTTTGGGATCACTGAGACGTTATCTTTTTACAATTTAATAGCTTTCTATACTTTATGGTTCGTTAGATTAGTTATTGGATGGATTGTAATTATTGAGAGCAGTTAGAACATATCAATTCTTTATGCAGCCAACAGTCTGTTATTAAAGCATATTTCCATTCAAGGCAGTGATGATTCCACCAATAGCGTGCATCATTTTCAAGTTAAAGTTCAAAATATAAACAATCTCTTAATTTTTTTAAGAAACTATGCTGTCAGAAAGTAACACTTTGTTTTATAATCATAATCGATCATTTTTGATGTATTCGATATGAGTGAGATGTCTGAATGCGTCGATAAGATAGAAACATTCTGCAAAGTTTGAAGATGTAATGTTTTCAGTTCAAATCAAGTAACTTGGGAAACTAAATGATAAGTATAGGAAAATATAGGGAAACGCAATATAGATCTTAAATACTGTATATGCTTGAATTTAGTTTCAAGGAGGAAAAGAGCCTTATTTGTACTTACAAATTTGTTGATAGAGGCAATTAATACGAATGATATCGTTTTGTTAACATAAGTCACCAATCAAGATTTTTATCAAAACGTAGCTGGTTTCATTTTTCCGAAATACTTCAGGTCATTCTAAAAAACTAGCCAATCACATCCTTGCACACGTGTTCAAGGTATTGGAGCATACAAATTACAAATTTTTAACTTCGCCACATTCATACATGCCACAAGTTCGACCTTAAGATGCCAAAAAGGATCGAGTCCCACAGCCTGTATGTGGCATAAACAGTTAAATTTAGTCATCCATACAGTTGTTGGGAAATTCAGCTTATGATGTAGTGTTATAAATGTGCATACTATGTGGGGCTAGTGATTCTTGTGAATGACATTAAGTATACTAGACGTGGTGAATTAGGTAGTGTACCCTAACTTATTTTATAAAAGCATTCCGAGGCTAACCAACATTATCGGATCTTTAAAACCCGATTGATATATATTCAATCCAAATTTACATCTTTTATTGATACGGATTCGGGAAACACGGAACTAGATCTAAAATGGAGAATGAAGACTAAAATAACTGCTAGTATCAACCGATTAAAAGAAATTTGCTTCATCGGCATCATAGTTGCATTATTTTAATCTTCATATATTTCCTTTATCTTTTTAAACAGCTGAAGTTATTAGTGATTTACATCATCTACTATAGGAAAGGAGCCTGACATCAGCTTTGAGTGTAGCATTATCCCGTTGAGTGAAATCTCAAAACCACCTAAATTCTAACATTGATATTACTTAGCCTCCCTTTGACTCCATCGATCAGAGCGTGTGGGAAAGAATTGAGGAGTAGGCGTTTAATCTCTTCGTATAGTGGCTCGTACCCTCAGACACCGCTGCTTGCAACAACAAAATTACCAATATTCAATGACTAACCTCATTAATAATCAATATGTGCTATAGATGTTGAACAGTCTAACACTGTAAATCTAGCTTTTATATTACGTTTAGTTCATGCGTATTGATGAGCGGATTAGTGGTGACATATTTTGAGTTGTTTAATGCTTTCTTCTAATTTCTAAAGGATGGATTGGGTTCGGCCACTATCAAACGAGGAAATGGGTTAGATGAGAACTGCTGTTACCATGTTATCACATGTATGCATTTTATCCAAAGATGCCTGTTCAATAAATACATGATGAACAAAATACTAATCATATGAACGAAGTGGAAAGTCAGCAGCGTTTTTCGAATCATATCGAGAATAATTTCCTTCTTTGATCCTCTATGTTGTCTGCCTTCTTAATCTAGATGATTCTTGTTAGCTCGCTTTTGGTAACAAGGTGAATCAATAAATAAATACACCAATAATAATTCCTGTAATACTACACGTCAAGCATACCTGATTGATTTATATCCACCACGTTCAATGCAGGGCCCATGTTACCACAGATTTCTCATTTGAATCTCATTTATAAAATTGTCAAGATTCTTCGTCATTAAAAGGTGGAATTTGTTCTACATATAACTATATAGGATTGATTACATCATTGTACTAAATATACAAACTGGCAAATAAGGGAAATGTTCTGGTTTGTGAGTTAACCATTGATCTTCCTACGTTGTGTGGTCATAATAACAGACTGACGCGGGAATAGAGCCAATTTTACAGCTGGACGGTCAATAGCGAATGTTTTATACACATAGGTATGCCTAGGCACAACCCCCGCGAAGTGAAAGCACCTAGATTTCCTTGTTAGTCAACAAATCTTTTATCGTCGAACGAGAATTAAAGAACCTGTTTTGTGATCAATGAATTTATGGATATCATTTGATCGTTTAATGCGAGAGAGTACTTATTAATATGATTTTACAAACCTTAGTTCATATTTTTCACCATGCTATTCTAATGAACCACCAAGCGATCGATTCAATATCTGGAATCGATGTTCTAGATAATTAAGATCCTTTTGTCAACAAATGGTTATTGGCTGTGTCATCGATAAAAAAATAGGCTTAGGAAGCTTGACTTGCTAGACATTTCTTCAGGAGCAAGTAGTGGATAATTGACCGAAATGACCCTCAATCGACGCATCTAATTAAAATTTATCATATATTAAAATCATTTTTATTGAAGGACAGTTACCGGATTTTACATTCAAACCCGGTTATTTTTTAAATAATATTAAATTGGCTGAGCAATTCCCAAGTCAAAACGATTTTAATTTTTTCAAGGAATTGTATCTTACGAAATTCGACAACTTACTACAGTCAAGCTCATAAATTAGTGCGTGAGTTTCAAAAATAGTTCGTTTAATTCATTAATCTGTGCGCTGTTTAATTGATTAGCGACCTTTGTAAAAAATTTAGGATTAGAAACCTTTTTTTATAATTTTTCGGGATATTTCCCCAAAAATGTTCAAATGACATCTTAGTGCTCGAAATTTTTTTGGGGTATTCCTCAGCTTATTTATTAAATATTTTTCTTTCGGCTTTGAATTGAAATTTCAAGATAATCCTCTTAACAAAAGCTTGCCACAGTTGATTGTTACCAAGTCACTAATAAATGATACCCACAACAAATTTATGACAGTAGCACACTAATTTGTAAAGGTCAAGCATTTATTTGTGAAAATGACTGTAATTTTTCTGAAAGGAATATTGAGTACATTAATACAATTCGTTCCCCAAAATTATGTGTAATTTCAAAGATTGATGAGAATACATTTATTTTTCCTCATAACAGAAAATTGACAATAGATATTAATTATAAATATCATAAGGTTAGCTGTTTTTATTATTTTATGATTAAAAAACAGAAATTTCAATTTCCCGTGTTAAACCGAAAAATAGAACATGATTTATCTTTTGAATGTTATCATAACTAAATTGTCCCCTTTTATAAGTAGAATTAATCTAATTATTTATCTGTTTATATAGATAATTATTAAATTTATATATTTTTTATA
>JWZT01005525.1:44709-59076 GCA_000827895.1 Thelohanellus kitauei
AAATAGATTACAAAGATTATTAAATAGTTTGCGAAGATTGTTAAATAGATCGAAAACCCCTATATTATTACCATTCTTGTCACGGCTAGATTTGGATTACACTACAGTAATTTAATTAAAGCAGGTAGCATTATATAATAAACATGATGAATATTATATAAACTAGGTGTATATTCAAAAGTCTACTACTCGCTAGGTTTGAAAATAGGATTGAGGCCAATTAAAAAAAGGAAATTGTTCAAATGCGCAACCGCTTGGATGAAACTCATTTTATTTCTGTTCGCCTCGAAACCTACAAAGATAATAAAAAAACAGCTCTTAGAACAATTGTGTGGGAACAATAAATCGAAAAAATGCTTAGGTGATGTAAAAAGAGCAAAATACGATGTTGGGCGAAAAATCTCGATTGATTATATCTATTCTCCACTTAAGCCTAAATTTTTGCTGTCTCGTCCCAGCTCATCCCATGGGACGTTTCTCGTGGGAATCCCATTCCCTTTGCTAAGCCTGAGAATATCATACTTGTTAAGAATAACTGTCATAAGCCATCATTCATAAAATAATCGGGTGCTTTCGTGGGTTATCGTCTTGCTATGCGCATTTTATGTTTGTTGGCCCAGCTTTGTTCAAAAGAATATCTTCATTTCAGCTCAGAAATAAACTATGTGCAGAATAACTGAGATTTCTGTCAAACAAAAAATCATATTTTCGAGAAAACATGAAGCGGCCGGATCTGCACGTAGTGCATGAATCTTCTAATCGTAAGTTCATTTCACGGCATATAAAAATATTCAGAACTCTGGCGCTATTCAGTTCAATGTGTGTTATTGCTATGTTGTATAAACGCTATGCAGGTGTAGGAGATGAAACAGTCCCCATTTTCGGAGTTATGTGGCGTTACATCCTTTTTTCTATCACTTATCTAATATTATGGAGATTGTTGACCATGTAAATTGTTCAATTTACAGTTTTAAATAAAGAAAAAACAGTTCTTATTGAAAGGATCAACACATTTGGTAAATCCGTGGAGTGTCGCATGAAATTCGGTGAATTTACTCTCAGACAAGACAAAGATAAAGTTATATATGAAGATGAAATTGACGAACTTTTTATTATTCCTGAAAATGATCTGTTTTTTAAAATCGTTACGCTGTATGGTTTCGTTAAAATACCTGAAGTTATATCAGAAAACACAAAAACGACTCATGGAAAATCTTTATCTAAACAAAAAGTTAGCAGTTAACAATTCTATTTTTCATCAATTCATATTTCTTTAACTACATTATCGATAATAAAACCAAATTTCTCCCGTGTGTGGTTCCACAGTTGAGCTCTATTTGAAACAATACAATTCTTAACATTTTTGTATGTCTCGTCAAATTTTCTGAAATTTATATTTATGTATTTAGGTGGCGATGAAGTGGAAATATATATTTATACTTGCAATTAATAGACCACTTTTGCTATTGTGAACATTTCTCAATATTTTTATTTGCTAATAGAACCATACCTTACAAAAAGAGCAAAGGGTTTATCATGTTCGGTTGATACAGAGAATTGTTATCTATTTAGGTTTTAGTCATGGAGTAGCAATTATTTACCAGTTTTGAAAGAATTTTCAAAGTTAAAACAATAATAAAAAAAACTATTCGATGTTCTTCAAATCTCTGATACAGGTTGAAATAAGGGATTCCATTTGGTTCATATATTTTACCCAATTGTAGCTCTAATCCATTCTAAAGCTCAATGATGAAATAAATACTGTGTAATATATTAATAACAATATGAAGGACATTGGAATACTATGGCCTATCGAATTATTTCTTCTGTTTATCGATTATATATTTGATATGTACTTAATTACTATTTAGTGCGCATAACATAATTCTATTCCTTCCCTAATCCCATTCACTCATTCATAATCATATTTTTATTGAAATGCCATTTTGGATCGTTCTCTATAAATAGAATCGACAAATTTTCAAAATTTGGACGATTCTGTGACCATGTTGAACCTAACATTTAAATGTGTATATCGGATAAAACAACTGTTTACGATTATTTTTTGTTTTAAATTATTGATTTTTACGTTTTTTGTCATTAATTTTGTCAAAAATGTTGAAAATTTCGGTTACACTGATTGCGTTGGAAATTGATTACAAAGCACGGCATTCTCAAAATTACCATCAATATTTAATTGAGTATCACAATTTTAACACTCCATATACACAATAGAATGAATTCTTGAAAGTTAAACAATTAACAACTGCAAGGTTGCGACGTGGTAATTGAGAAATATTGATATCACAGAGTTAAGCATCATATTATATTGACAGGATTTCAGGAGACAGCTCACCAATCTTTAACAACCAGATACAAAACATTCTGAGAAAAATAACGGGTTAACGAATCATGAAACAAGTAAATCCATTCAGATATTAAAATTTCATCCAACATATTATACAGTACATAAACTGAACATGATTGTAATTGTGTCAAAATAATAGTTTAATCTCTGGCAGGCACATTACAAAATATGTCTTGTTATGAACAAACGAATGCGTCGTTATGCTTACACGTTGAGATGTAGAATCCTTAATCATGTCCGGTAATCGTCTACTGCTGTGACATTTTGATTTGCCACAAGAATACGCAATATTCTGAATTTAAAATCAGTAAAGGTTTTTCGATAAAATTCAGTACTTAATTGATTGTAGAATTGGTTATCAAATTTAAAGGTTTTCAGATATTCTTTCGTCGCCAAATGCCCGATATTTTATCTTTCATCGCGATATATAGCAAAATATTTAAGAGATGAGATTATCCGATCCAGTTATTTTAACTTTTGTGATTCAGCTTACAATGAACTTTATGCGAATACCATTCTCCAACTCAAGAAACATCAGCCGAACAACATTTCAAATAATTTTCTATCCGAATTTCTCCGAGCTTATCAGCAACGCTAAAGAGAGTCTGAGGCTATAAATCATTTTATCTATGACATGCAAGTATGAACTCCTTGAATTATTTATTCCATTATTAAAGCATTATAATACAAGTGCAATATGTAAAACTAAATTTTCTTTTCAAGAAACGATACTGGTTAAATTATATACAAATATTCGTCTCATCAACTATTTTAATCAAAAACGAACATGCAATGTAGTGAATAAGTGCTTCGCGTGCCTGTGATTTTTATCTGATATAATGGTCACTGAGTTTTTCAACATCTTCAAATTGATGATGAGCGTTTTTCAAAGACAAATTAACAGCTTTCAGCAATTTGCTAGATTTTCTGCATATATTTTGTAACAAATAGACTGAAAATATGATTAAAGTTGATGATATTTCTATTGATCGGAGGTATTTATTCTTTTTAACCTATCTGCCAGTTATTTATCTCTGTTTCTCAGAACATTTTCCAACCGCCAATGTTGTCCCAATTATAGTAATTCATAAAAATGGGTCATCGAAATTTGACTAAATAAACGTTGTATTACGCATAAAGAACTTTGTGTTAACTATTAAAACTATAATATTCAGTCAAAATATATGCATCACTTGTATGATGCCATGATATGGATTATGTGAGGTAAAAACTGTGTTTTGTTATTTTTCAGTCTGACTTCTTCAAGTTTCATAGTTCGTGCACTTACTGGTGAGTAAATTATAATTTGAATAGTACGATTCACGTGTATGATTCTCTCTAACATCACTGTCAAGCATAGATATGTCCATTTTTTGTATTTTTGGATCTAAAAACAGGTAGCTTGTTCGATTTCACAGTAAGCTAATAATCTTACCAGCTCTGAACATTCTTATACAGGCCGTAAACATCAGGGAATTGATATTTGTTACTGAAACAACTAAAGCTGTCACAGGGACTTTGTCATATAAGTTCTGTTATTTTTATCCCCTTAATATTACCTTGTCAGAATCTAACGGGATCAAAATCACGAACATTTATGCTTTTATGATTATTTATTACTGTTTTCGTAGATAAAATTTCACTTTCGGATTTTTAGCCTGTAATGAACGAACTAGAAGTATTTTAAGTTAATATACATAGATTGATCTGACATAACATGATGGTGGTTTTGACCCTTCAGGTTTTAATGCGATATGCCCTGTTAATTTAAACCAAGACTCATATAACATGATTGAAATTACTTTTAAAAAATAACCTAAATCTCAGTACCTCAAAATTAGCGTGAAATTCATGAATTTGGTTTTAATCAAAAATAGGCCCATGATTGGTAATTATTTTCAATAAAACCGAAATTTATTGACTAAAAGAAGTTTAAATATACCAATATAGACTATAAACAAACTATTGAAAACCAAATAATACACCCATTTGAAGGGATTTCCTAACGATTTTGACCATTGAAAATTAGCTGAGATTGATCTAGTGATTAGAATCATTTTAAATATATATTATAAATGTTTTATTGGTAGGGCGGATACTATGTGTTTACAATTAACAAATATTGTAGAAATATGACCTCTAAAGAAATTTATGTTTTGGGAGTCTTTTCCTATTAATCATTGAAACATTTACTAATTTATACTCAGAACTATTGCGTGGGATATAAGTGTCAATCATTCAAACTAAACTGTAATTAAGGATTCAATAACGAACCAGATAATTTATATGACCCATATTTTAAACAAGTTAAAACGTGCGAGAATTCAACGACGAATTTTAATGGAAAAGTTTTGTTATTCTCACTTTAACATTAGAGAATAACTTTGTTTTACCATGGAAAATATGATCACAAAACATACTAGATTAGGATAGATCATGCCCTTCATCTAAATTCTGGGATTTCTAATGTTAAAATGCTGTCAATAGAAGCATTCGTAACTTAAACCATTTCTATTTTGTCGTATGTTTAAATGTATATTTTTTTCCACTAATAAGGTAGACATCAATAAAAAAGCATCGCTCAATCTTTCATATGCGGATACGTTTACGTATAAGAATTTGTAACCCTAAAGAATCTAAATGGATTTAAAGCAAAAGCTGATGCTTTAAGGCTTGAACGAACTTCACAACTACAGTGACAAGTGATAAATAATTGAATGGATGATTATTTCCCGATTAAATAGAAATTCGCAAGGTTGGGGCAGTGGGGTAATTAGGAAAGTATATCAGGAAATACAACGTTTACACCGCAATCACCTGATATCTCTTTATTGCACTTAAGTATCGGTTAACAATATAAATATGCCTAGAATATCTCAATTTATGGATATTATTTTATTATATTGTCCAGGAAGTGACTAATGACGCTAAAAATAATGTATTTAAACAGTGAAAAAGTCGACTGGATGATGGAAAATTATCAAATATTCCTTGAGGTGAATCACGCAATTAAAAGAGAGGATCAGTGTAACTACAGTCACAAGAATGCAACCTCGAAAAAGAGAAAGGCAGCTTCCATTTTGAGATGCTTAGTATGATTTTCTGAGGTGATGTATTTTGTTGATTTGTTGTGCGAATAGTCTTAAAGTTTACTTTTCATTATATCATTGAATGCTTTCACTTAACATTAATCAGGGGTTGGCCCTTTTTAAAAGGCCTCGTAGAGTTTGAAAAGTGAATTTATATTTATCTTGATATTTTTTTAATGTTCAGGTTACAATTTAAGAAATTATATCAATTTAATTTACTGTTGAAGACAATTACGATGGTATACTTCTGTGGTAGGGACGTAATAAAAATTAAAAAATATTTACATTGAGTTGTGGTCTATGAAGAATAAAAAATCGATTAGCATTTTATCATTGATCTCGACCAAATACATAATCAGCGTTTAATATCACTAAATAAGTTTATTTAAACTGATCGACTATCATCCAATTTTAAAATACCACATTACACGTGGGTCTATTGCTAGCATTTTATCTATAGTTTTGACGATCCAATTTACATATTTTTTAGTCATACGATATTATTTTCTGACGTCTACCGTGAATTTTTTTTATCGCGCATACTATGTGCGTTATTTTAATTAATTCAATCTTGATACATTTTTTAGAACATAGATTGTTACGAGATGAACAATATATTATAAATGCGATGTTCTTCTCTGATTCCTAAAGACTCGTACCAAATAGTTCAATTATGTGGAAACGTATTTCATTGTTTGTACGCATATTTATCTTGAATGATTAATTTGAAATGTCTAAGGACAATTGTCAATGAATCCAATTATATATTTAATTGATCCCATTTTTAAATTACCACATTCGATTGTTAAATTTTTTATGGAATAAATCATGAGCTATACAATCGGCGCTCATGGGCACATGATTTTTAATTTTCGATTCGAATACTTTCATTTGTTTGAACTCGTTTTATTTCAATGGGATGGCATTTGTCAGCTATTTTATATAGTTTCATGTAGGCAGGTTTTCGATTCATGTGCCGTGATAATATTGTATGCATATAAATGCTTAAAAAATGATTAAAAAATGCTTTCAAAACCTAAAATTATTTTTATCAAAAATTAAACTCTTTAATTAAAACATTTCAAAGAAATTTTCAGAAAACGTAAAATGATGATTGAAACAATCATAAACTGTCAAATATTCAGCCTGAATAGTTTTGTGGGAATTGCTCCCATATTATGGTCTTATTTTGATAAAGCAGTAATTTAGTATTTTCGTATTGTATTAATCCACGCAGTTGTAAAAACATATGAAAGTATCCTACTAAACACTGACAATACGTCCATATTGCTTAACTGTACATATACCAACATTTCATGATGTGTTTCCGTTGTAGACTGTCAGAGAAATATCTTGTTTTAGAACAGTAAAATATATTTCAACTATAAAAGGGATCTGGTAATTTTAAATATCGACAACCATTGATTGATAAAATATAAATTACACCTGTATCAATACTTTGATTGCGCCCTCGATAGAGAATGTAACATATCAATATAAAACGAAAAAATACAGATCAGAAATTTATAAAAAGGGAATGAGTAATTAAAGCAGATTGATTGTGTCATAGTGCTCTGTGTCAATTCATACACCTTTATGGTTATCATTAATTGGCAAAATTGTAGCCATCGTGTTTATCTTTGTATTTTGTGATTAACTTGTAAAAATGAAATGACAATCTGCACGAAATCGGTAATTAAGTGCATACGTAAATTAAATCACCGCCACTCGTAAAGCGCGATAATACCAGTGCAGATCAAAAAATCTAAGTAGATATCAAGAAAATTATTGCGATACGGCCACTTGATTATCACATTTTACGCTGTTGACGAGCCAGTTTTCTAATTTTTGCAATCAAATTCCTATTTTGATTAACTGAATTTACACTCTATACAATACAATAGAATATCAGACAATTAAAAATTTGAAGACAAAAGTGAAAATTAATTTTTAGCTTTTAGGGCTATGTGGGTAGCCAATTTTTCAAAATGTATATGACACGAAAAATTCTACCTGAATCCGAGAATACACTTTAGTAGGTTTGTATGTGCGATATTGGGCATACTAATCAGATGAGTGTCTTCTTTCTGATATTTATCAATCATTTAAAGAAGTTTTTTGCATGTTGAATTGCTAAGCCATAAAATCGTTTTACTTTGTTTAAGAAATTTTTTCATTAATTCTTAAAAACTGACTTTTGGGTGAAAAAAAGTGTGAGGTATTCTATCTCTTTACGAATTTGATATTATTAGAATCGTTTTTAATTCGAAGTCGTGAAAGATATCTCTTATTCGCTGTATTAGTTTCGGCATCATATAGCACGGATAAGCCCAAAAATTGGCTTTGATTGCTCAACGATGATATAATGACACCTCGGATTTCGCGAGATTTTCGTTGAATTTCTGGTACAATTCCCATATTAATGATACCTTTTCCTTGGTATGATAAATTTTGAATTGTTTATATCATTTATCTTTTGAAAAAGTAAAAGTTTTTTATCAAAAGTATAAGAGTTATTTTTGTTTATTCTAAATGAGTTTAGACATTTAGAAACGTATTCTTAGTTATTTAAAAAATACCTCTATTTTAGATTGTAATTAATTAATCTAACGGACTATATAATTCAAGAGATGATTAAATATCAATGTTCGCTAAGATACCATTAGATCAGTCTGATTAGCAGAAATCCGATTAAGATAAAACAATATAAATGAAGGTCTAAGTATTTTTCATATTAATCCAAATAGATCAACGATTATGGCCAAATCGTGAATGCTTGATCAAAAATCTGCTCCCATATTCAATATATTTCCATTCAGAGTTTAAGCAATTGAGAAAAAGTTGGTCAGGAGATTTGAGTCTATCCTACGCTTTAAGAGATTCGCAAGTTACAGTATTGTATTGTTTAATGAATCTTCAAACATAAAATGTTTTTTCTTCCAAAAGACATGAATTTACAAACACGTTTAACATGACAGAATTCGAAAATGTTATGACAGCACAAAATCTGCTTGTGTTATGGTTGATATGAATACGCAGCTACATTCTTTATATTATAAAAAATGCAAAATGCAAAAACACGACTTCAGAAACTATCATTTCCCATCGTGTTATGGTCCATATACCTCATTCACATGTTAATTTTTAGGGAAATTTGCCTATTGTTTTAAAGAGAAACGTTGATCAGCCTTGTTAGAGACGTAAAATAGCCTCGTTGTACTTCCATATCATATTTGAGAAACCTCAAAGATTTATCCTTTTTGAGTACTCAAACATTTTACATCTAATGCCTAATTTCATGATTCACCGTCGATTTAGAATGATACTCATTCAGAGATAATATGACACTTCCAAATATACGTTAATACAGTTATGGATAGCCACGTGTCCAAATTGAAAAATTTTACATCTTGCAGCAAAGAGGGAGCTTCTGTTCTAATGAAATTATGAATTAAATATTGCAAAATCCAACCTAAGATTATCCAGAGAGTTAAAACTTTAGTGCTACCCAAGTTTTAGAATGACAAATTCTGTCAATCTTACAGAGTTTAAGAATTAATTGAGGAATGTTCATGCGTATTTAATCAATGGACATTCGAAATTCCATCGTCATATTGAATGCTACCTACTAAACTGAATTTAAAAGTGTTCAAATTAAATGGTTATCTCTTTTATCTATGAAATTCACTTGAATGTTTTTAAATTAAGAATGTTGAAAATCATTGCATAATATGGTCATTTAGCTTTTTTATTTGAATGGGTTTTGTTTTGGCATTAAATCAACATTTTTTTAAGACCCGTAGTGTGAGAGGCAGTTATTTAAGATAATAATGCATGTTGTATCAAAGGGTGAAAACAAACAGACACGATGGATTCTATGTTTAAATGCAGTAAAATTAAATACCGATTAACTCATCGTGCCTGAATGTTACCGGGTTTTCGGTCCCAATCAGCGTTTATCTTATCCAAATTGGTGCGGTGGTTTTTTATCGGTGGTTTCCAGTTAAATTTGGTTGTTCGTCCCCGAATATAACTGGAAACGGCCACAAAAAAACAGGCACACCAAATTGGATTGGACAAACGCTATTTGGACCGAAAACCCGGTATAATATCAACGAATACCATTTTCTGACTCATTTTCTGAAAAATTTAGCATAATTTTTTTGAAGGACGAAACGCCGAATCGAGAATGTCAAAATCATAGAATAGGCTGAAAATTATTGTCTGAATTAATTACTAAAAGAACATCTATCGAAACAGGGTACGATTTATATGGTAGGTAGTTTCAACATTTGAATTTTTGAAAATTGCAATCAACAAACGATGATCAGTAGATCAGAAACAAAAAATGGCGCCATAATTTTTCATAATGTTGACTAAATTTGTTGTTTTATTTATTCTAACAAATGCCAGAATGATCAGCTAGATAGATTTTTGGTTATTGTGAAAATCGAATTCGGGGTGTTCTTGTAGGTTACTTTGAAAATTTTTAAGCGCCAACTCTTGACATTTCTTTGTTATCATTTTCATATCTGAAGGGTTTTCAGAAAGGCCACTAAAAACGTCCGGCTGAATTTGGGACAATTCCATCAGATAATCAACAACTGAACTAAGAACAGCGTGATTCACTTTTCCCTTCATTGACACAAGAAATAACATGATGTTGAGATCGCCCAGATCCTCGCGAACTCCAAATATTAAATCAATAGTTTTTTGAATTGCGGGTTTAATGTTATGAGTGAGAGATACTTTTAACATCAGACAAAGACTCATACATGTAATTATTAGATTATTCACGACTCTTGCAAATTTTGGAACAGAATCCTGGTGCCACTCTACCAAAACGCTCACCAGTAAATCCGAACAGGCTTTAGAAAACAGGAAGTTGTTTATTCCTTTGAAGTGGTGTCTCAATTCAGGAATATCCAGAATCTCAAATTTGCATTGTTTATTCTGGTACAGCTGAAGAAATTCTTGATCTTTATTTGGACGATCATAATAACAGTAAAGGAAAAAGAACACGTTGATAATGCTGAAATATTCTGGTTTAAGAGAGCGGAATTTCTCATTTCCGATTGTTGAAAGATATGACACGTCTTTTATGGCCGGATCAGCTTTCATGTTCATAAGGTCACCTCCTATCGCCGTAAGCTTTCGGTATATCAAGACATCTTCTCTGATATCTTTTAAGGTTAGACTACCCAAGGCAAGAAGATGAATTGCCTGCCGTCTTTCCCATTGATACTCAGGATTTTCATAAACCCCAACAAAATGACGTTCGACCAACGCATTATAAACTAGAACGAATAAATATCGGATATTATAACCACAATAGAACTCTTTGGAGTCAAGAATCGATGAAATTGGAGTCTCAACATCGATCCGTTCTAGTACGGAAGGGCAAATATTGAACAACAAATACTTTAAAAACAGTTCAGGATCCATATGAGACATCAGAATTTGAATTATGTGAAAATCTTGCATTTGTAAATAATGATTAAGATTCGGTTCAAAATAGATAACACGTGCATGAATAGAATTTTCTGATATTTTTTGCTCATGTAAATTAAATTAAGCCGAAAAATAAGATATGGTAGTCACAGCGGGTCTAGCAATCCACATCAGCATCTTTACATCACCAAAAACCTTATCATTGATGCTTTGGCTAAGAGTATCTTTTACACAGCAATCCATGAAAATATCGATGAAGACTCGATGAGAAATGTTAAAGATTGAGAAACTGTCCTTATAGATGTTACAATATTTGATGATCTTTTGGACGACTGGGACATCTTTGCTATCTTCGGAGATACGATCAATATCTTCGGCGAACCGCTTCAAAAATAATTCAAGTATCTCAGTAGCTATGTCGTTGTAACTGATCAATAAAGTTACGATCTCAGGTATAACGATGAATATGTCGTCATATAATAAGTACATAAATTGATACATTTCTTCGTTATATTTTTTAAAAAGCCAATTCATTGGCTGCATGTCATCAAACTCGAAACAAACCTGAACAAGTCGTCTGCCTGCGTCTGCGACTTGAGATTTAAATTTTGCGAACGATCCAATTTCATTAAACGAAGCTCGCAAACAGTAGATAATTAATGTCTCTATTTTAAAAATCCAGCGCACATCATCTAGTTTGTTTCTGTCTCTTTCGTAAATCAATATCAAGTCAGCGCCGGCTTCTACACCAATAGCTTTAAGTAAATTTGAAATGACATCAATCATTTTACACAAAAACCCATTTTCAACTAAATAAACAGCAGCAGATGGACATCGCAAAATCTGATCCATCAAGCGATGGAAGCAACAAGTTCCTTCGCGTGTATCTTGAACATAATTAACGCAAATTGAATTGATATTGCTCAGATACAACTGCGCAGCGTATTTTCTCCCAGCATCCGAGAATTTAGAGACCACCAAGATACGTCTGATCATCTCATTTCTAATAGATTTCCATAGAACGTGTTCATTCAGAACATATACGCGGGCCAGTGAGGTTTTTTTGAAAACGGTTTCTGTCAAACAATGGCAGAGCTGGTTTTTTCTGAAGCAGTACTTGTTCATTACAATGATCAAAATTGTTGCCAGTCGCATAAAATAAAGATTGTAAACTTTGGTAATGCGACATTTTACAGGCTGACCGTTGAATTGAATGCATTTAGATCGCTCAATGGATTCCTTAGCTCTTTTGCATTCATCAAAATCAGAGAGATATTTGACACAGGCGTATCCCTGATCCTCCATATCACTCACCAGCATTTTAGCATCTTCGTGTACATTCCGAGAATCTTTATAAAGCAATCAATAAAATCATTAAGATTATTTTTACCATCGTCAAATATAAGAAGGCATGATCTGCGCGCATTTGCGTCTATTTCAGAATTTCCACTGATTGTGTCCAGATTTTGATACATATTCTGTTCTGTGCACGACCGTTTGGTAGTTAAAAATGCCTCTAACATGTCTTCAATTCGAATATCAAACATTCGATTATCTTCTGAGCAAATTTCTTCTAACAATTCGCATAAATACTGAAAAATGCAGTTACATTTGTGTAGAAAAGCTTCTAGGTGCACTATTTCAGACTCTACCCCTCTCGTATGTTTAGAGCAAGTAGCATTGTACCTCCAAGCATCTTCTTGGCCACAGTCACATGTGCCATCGAGATAAGTGGATTTCGTGTATCGCTTTTGATGATTTACGTGCTCTGAGTTATTAAAACAATCTTCACAAATGTGACACATAACATGTCCTCGACATTCAGTGCACATGTACAACATGTCACCAACATCCAGAATTTTCGTACACATTCCCAAATTTCCGTCGTCGGAATCTAACCATTGTTGGACATCAGGCCCAGTACCCTCGAAAATGTAGTCTTCCAAAGGACTTCCAACTAATGTTTCCAGCCTTGCCTTCGAATAAACTTGTCCAATGTCGTCCCCAGTATCGTTTGAGGTCACTAGTAGTCCATTAATGATGATGTTGTTGATTCGACTCTTAATATCCTCCATGTTAATTAAAATAATCACGTTGAGTTCCGAAGTCTACCGTAGCCCTCAAGCCCCACACCCTCTTCAATCACACCAACCAAACAATGATGTCGCTAAACTGTTAAACTTTATTAGTTATTTTCACCTATATCATATGCGGCTTGGCTGTTTAATTGCCATTGGTCTCGTGTTTATTGGCTTAGGATTACCATTCATCCTAATTTCCCAATTAATCTCAATTATTTTCTCAATTTTACCATTCTAAGATGTAAAATATTATTTTATAGATATACAAGCTATGTATGAAGTTGAGTAGACTGTTACGCTATGTATTAGTGTTTTACGCCCATTTTTCTACAATATCAATTTGGTGATCAGCTTCTTAGAAAGTTTGTTATTCCCTCGAATTGTCTTAATAATCGTTGTCGCATATGCTGATTTTTCTCAGATATCGGTGTTTTAAACGTTGAAAAAACTATCATTCTTCATATAAAATACGAATTTATGCCTCTTTTGAGTGTGAAATCTGAAATGTCATGACCAAAGTATTGTTCCTTGTGTAGTTAAACTATAGATCTCGTTTTCACAAAAACTGTGACCAGATTTTCGAATTCGAGAATGTTTGACAGCGGCCCTGGGTCTGACACTAATCTCTGTCGTTGAATCAAAATGAATGACAGTTTTAACAATAATATACATAGGTGATTTATAACAAGAAAAATGACTCATTCCAGTACTGAATTTAATAATCATTATCGTCACCCATAATTTTCCCTGGATTCAAACGGAAATCTATGATTCAAAAGAGTATGGTCCGTAGCGTTGGGTTTTGTGTCTTATTAACAATCTTTTGATCGGTGGCGATATTGAAGCTACTAGTTGAAGATAACGAATAATAAACCCAGCAATGGAATGATTCATTTCTAATTATAAATCACAGAGGTATTCTTATGAGTAAGAGTAAATGTAAACTGTGTGATTTAGGTTGAAACCTTGGTAATCCAAAACCCCAAAAATGTGATTTTGGTTCACATGTTACATTAGAGTATTATTATCGATAGAAAGTGAAGCCCACGTATGTTTTGAAACTTTGAATATTTCGGCGCTAAATGTTTGTGACCACATAGTCAAAAAATTTAAAATTATGTAAATGATTACGCGTATGCAGTGCGAGGGTCACATATATCTCGAGACCCTATTATGTGCGATTTTGGTTGGGAATTTGCATTAGAGTACTTTTAGTGGTCACATTCGAACCCCATATTTGATTGAAAATGTCAACATTTTGCTAGAAAAGTCGACATTTGAACCACCGATGTAGTATAATAGGGATCACATAATCTAACAGCATATCATCCAAGGAAAAATGTTTATATGATCAGTCTTACCACATTTTATGATGGTC
>JWZT01005525.1:92429-103799 GCA_000827895.1 Thelohanellus kitauei
GAACTCATAAATCAATTGAATCACACGGCATTTATTTTACGGACATTCTATTTTTATCTATAAACGTATTTTCTTGGTGTAAAGAGTTTCTTTCCTCGAGTTTCAAAATTATCATAACATTTATTCATATAGATGAATAATTCAAACAGAACAGGTATTTTTTAAAACTGACTTTAAGATGAAGAAAATTCAGAGAGCGTTCGAAGCTAAGATATCCAATTGAGGGTGTTTTTTTAAGAGATTACGATATTTCAACTGTATTTCAGGCAGTGTAAGTTTCTTAAGAATAAAAATCTGAAAATGTTGCCACCATAATCGCTCTATGGTTACCTCAGGATATGTAGTTTCTTATACTCAGCATATTCTGATTAAAATATATTCTTTCTTTGGCTGATAAAGACATTGGGGGATTAGCCTTGTAATTAGTGAAATAATTTTTCACCTTTTTTTAAATACATGAAAGTAGAATTATCACGTTTCTCTTAAATCCGTTCAAATCGAAAAATCAAGATGCTTAACGTAAACAAAAATGGAATGAAGAATGTTTTATCGTTCAGAATCTCAGAAATTAAATGATTTAAAATCTAACAATTTTTATTAATATCGGATTTATCAATACATGGATTACATTCGGAAAAATAGCAAATGAATGGTTTTTTATCTTGGATCGGAACACTTTTTCTAAGACACTAAAATAAATCTAGACTCTGGTGCTTATTTGAAAATCATTTACAAGGCATGCGTGAAGGGTTGACTATATAATTATTGATAAATAAAGAAACGCGGTGTAATATAATCATTACCTCATTAAGCATAAAGGAGGATGTATTGTGAAATTTATATAAAAATAAAGTATCGACAGGATATAAAATGAATATTGGTTCTCAAGCCGTATCACCTATCAAGTTGTTTTGTTTTAGAACTATGAGGCCTTCAGGTTCTGTTGGTATAATTTTAGTGTTCGTAGCTATTTGATGGCGTTTTATGAGCTCATTCCAAACATTTTATGATAGATCGCTATGATTCTAGAGAGATCTAACACTTAAACTCAACCACTATCAAGATTCCGATGAAAAAATGCATGGGTATATCATTGGATTTTGGTTATAAAATTTATGGAATAGAAATCATTTCATACGCTGTTTATTCAGATCTTTAGCTACAGGCCCACAAATCTATGCCTCTAAAAATTAAGGCACAATATTCATTATTAATATATCTAATAGGATTTCTGAAGGTGTCTCTGACACGAACTAGATAATATTCTGTAATGATACGTCCAAAAAAACTGAAATATCGAAAGTTCTTTTGGCATCATTTTTGTGGGTAAAGATCACATCGTTAAGTGATGCCAAAAATATACTGGCAATCAGCATAATTCATGAAAAATAATATAATTTGGTACGATTTAATTTGTGTTCTTATTTTGCCGATTTTGAGGTGTCTAAATAAAAATATTGACATGCTTACCAGTGATGAAATCTATGATATTCGTGAGTCGTCGATGGTGCTATAAAATTTATCTGAAACTTGCGATAAGTTTCATTTTTTAAGTATAGGGGTCAATTGAGGTCCCTGAGATTAATTCTTTTGAATCTGATGCATATTTAATCATTGATTACGTAATTGATTTTTAATATTTTTGGAATTAAATAATCCGCTAAATTTGATTTTGCGTCATCGTCAACAGATAATTTTAAATATGTAAAATTAAGTGCGTAAACCTACAAAAAATGCGTAACTGTTATATTTGAGTTTGAATTAAAAATATATGGTTTTTGGATTCTTCAGTATCATAAATTTACAGAAGTGCCCAATTTACATGATTGAAGTTTCTGGAACACAAAGAAAAAATCAAATTCACAGGAATCGTTTAAAGTCGTCTCAAATTAAAGAATTTATGAAGCCATGACATATTCATCATCTATTTTTCTCTATGACGTTAGTTTCGTCGATGACAGTTCAAACACTGATATTAAAAATTCAATGAAACTCAAGATGCAAGAAACTTAACACCATCATCCTAAAAATTACAGAAAAAGCAGGCCGCTTTTTAATAATAATGTAAAAACTTCATTTGAAATTGATTGGGATTGTAGGCATAGCCCAAAATTAAAATAGAAATTTACCTAAATGGTTCTTCGATTGAATTTTGATTTTTCACTCAATTCTTTAAAATATTTACTAAATATTCTGAAAAAATGCCCGTGTAGATCTATATATCTATTCTATTCTTATTTTCCATAGATTTGTGATTTCAATAGAATTCTCAAATCATACATTTTCCAATTTCGAACACAAATCAATGTTTCTCTGATGTTAAATATTGATATAATTCAATTTACTCACCAAATCATATCTGTAACAGCCATTTAATATCACAGGAAACAAGGCAAAAAAATATGCAACGGACTGTAATTCTTCCTCTGAGTTTCAGATTTCCTTACAATAAATTCTCGACCACAATGATTCATGTATCCAGAGTTTTGGAACGTTTTTTAGGTTCCAACTTGCTAATGATTACTTGATCGAGAATTTAGCTCAATGATATTTATTTCAACGTCGCCATTTTTCGACTGTTTTTGAGATGAGTTGTTGATTTTATTGAGATCATTTCACGAATTTATTCCTCTGTTTCTGAACAAAATCAGGCCCTATTCGATCACCAGATTTTTTATTACAGACATTCGTAAGTAATGCCCCATTAAATACTTTATTTTTAAATCTTAATTTTTGGTTGACTATTTCTTAAATAATTTCAGAAAAATGAAAAATTGTTTGAGTGAAGAGGCTGAGATAAAAATATATTAATATGTTCGTTATATGGTCAAAATCGATCTCGAGTGACATCGAACTCCAAAAAATTATCATTTAAGTTCAAATAGGTTTTAATTCTTAAGGATTTATCTTGATGCAGAAAGAATAACTTGCAAGACACGTCTTTTGTTGTGTATGGAACTGGTTTTTATGGATTGAGAAAGTTTTAGCGGTTTGAATCATCTAAAATAACCCTAAAAATGGTATAACTTACGTAAGTATGAAAGTAAAAATTTTTGGATGTTTAAACATGGAATGTACATGAAATAAAAATGCTTATTGTCGTCCACATATTACAAACAACGAACAAAATTGGTATCTTACGGATTAGGGTAGGCTATATCAGTTTTTTATTATGAAAGCTGAATGTAAAAGTCTCACTTTGAATGTACAATTACTAAAATATTTCTATTTTTAATCGATTATGAAGAACCCTATAATTTAGAATATAGTTTCAAAGTGTAGCCAAATACTATAACGGCAAAACAAGCATCGTTGATCTTGTTTTAAATGGAGATTTATAAACATTTAATATTATATCTAAAGTTCTACACCCGAAAGCCACAAAACTCGTATTAGAAATTGCTGGTTATTTTTGAATCTGAAGTATACAAATACGAGGCAATATACTCTGCGAAATTATGTAAACTCTGAACCAATCAGAGTACAGTTTCTTTTAACAAAGACTCCGATTTTATTGCATCATGTGCCACCCTCTAAAGCTCATCGCATGAACGGGCATTTGTTGTCATGCACCAGCGTTATCAGCATTAATGGTGGTAAAAATGGGTCAACGCGAACTTCATTAGCTTGTAAATACGATCTTACCACTGTGTTAATACCAACATACGGCTTCTGATCGCATTTCATTGAAAATAACAAGATACTAGACACCATTGCATGAGAAAGCTTAGCATTCCAGTAAGAACTGATTCTTCGTAAATTAGGAAAGCAAAAAGGCAAGGGATTTACTCTATGATCAAAATGATAGACAAATGAAAATATTATGTTTATTAGGATCGTAGATATTATCAAATAAGGTCATTTTCAATAAATGCCAAACAAAAGAATAGATCAGATTATCATCGATCAATACCGCATAGGATCGACGGATTGAAGTAATAGGTTTCTAGCCAATTAATGTTCCGAATCCATCATGAGACATGAAAATCTCGCGGTATCCAAAAGTATTTAAAACATACCCATAGACGTCATGACAAATTGAACCGAAAATAAAGTATTGAAACAAAAACGAAATTCATCCAATATCCATTTCATAATTATTCGTTTATTTATTGTCTTGATGGAAATTCAAGAAGTCCGCTTGACTCCATTCCCAACTTTCGCACGACAGGCGATTAAAAGGTCTTGCCTGGGCCTCTCTGCCACAACAACAGAACCCGGTTGACGATCGATTATCTGAGACCTGGTGGTCAAGGAAATTCTCCGTGACCCGTGAAACAATTCCCTGATAGCCAACCGCTTTTCTAATAAACATAATTTACCCGATTCTCGAAATCGCAATATCTTTCAGGGCCAGGTGCAGCCTTGACTAAGGGAAGGAAGTCTGGATTAACGAGTCGACGAGCTGATTATTAAAAACACAAACCGATCGCGGCTGAATTTCTCCGAATAACCAGATTCGGCAGGGAAATAGTACCGCCAAGTAGTTCTTTTCCATCAAAGCTAACTGTTTGCTCCACTTGCCTATATGAAGCTTTAGCAAATCGTCTATTTTCACCCTCAACGACCTGTTTTAAATACACATCAACAGCACAGTCCTATATGACATGAAAACGATACATTACAAAACTCTTCCAGAACAACAATAACGTTCTGGATGATACGACCCCGGTGGGTTGGTGGACACCTCATCATGTAGCCAGACAGCTTCAACTCCCTATAGCCACCATATTCATCTTCAACGCGCTGTTTGGGAGTGGAAGTTATAAGAAATTCGAAATAACTGTAAACATCGGGACGACTTTTGGCTTGCACAATTAAAACATGACGCTTATTTTTGTTCAAAAATTCAAAAAAATAACTACCATTACCACTGCACAGAAAGGGTCGCCATTTTGACTAACATCGACCAACCCCATAACTTGAGGCATATCTGGAGATAAATTTGGTCTGGCGGCACTCGGCAATATCTGATGAGGATAAAAATACAGGAGAGTCCTTGCTCAAAATCTCGAAAAAAAGTGACAAGGCTGGATCAAATCCACTTAATCTGTGTATGGCATCCTTATTTTGACCATCGAAAGTGAGAAGGTACTCGTCTAAGGTATTCAATAGCGGATGCATCTTATAACTCACGCCTGGAGACTGAGATTAGGATTAGCATACATATTCACCCACACCAGATGTAGGGTATCGAACTCGAAAGGTCGTTTGACATACCAAGCTGGGTATGTAGGTAAAGCTGTAAGGAACACCCTCTAAATCTAACAAAGAAATAACCGACAAAAATGGTTATAACAGGAATCGGACCAGCATAAGGATGCTCATGATAACCAGCGAGAGTGAGATCTGCATCCTTCGTGTGCTAATTAAATAAATGAGAACCCTGAAGCAAACGTTAGAACCTTTAATGGTTGAATCGACCAAAAGCCACATCGAAATGGAAAGGACCAGAAATCCCATTTTGATACACAGCATCGCGCACGTTGAACAAATATTTGTACTAAGACGAGTTTGCGCACCTTATAAAGACCGTACTCGCTTTTTCTGAAATGATGACGTCATATTCGTAACATTTTTGGGTGTGAATGTTCCCACTGGTTGGTTTCAGTACTTTTAAACAGGCCACATCGTACTCAATAGAAATATAATATTCGAATGACATCCGACACCAGGAAGTTCTGACGCCTTTTACACTAACGTTTTACATCGGATTGAGGCATAAATTTATACCAGTCTCAAACAATATTATATTATGTTTTTCTGGTATGTACACCAATTTTTGAGTGGTCAAAAGTAAAGCCACTCCCTTTTTTTGTCAATTACATTACGTATTTACAACCCCGATTATTGCAAATTAATATCTTAGGTTGTAGTCTTAACTTTGTGTACCAGGTTCCACACCTCGCTCAAGCATAATCCCATACAGTTAATATACGCCAGCAACAGTGTATTTTAGGATAACTGTGTCGTCTTGATTCGGTCATGCCATTAAAAACGATCTTTATCCGCATGATTAGCTACGTCAAATAGATAGAGCTTACGTCGCGATGGCGTGTTAATCGACTTTTTTAAGTCCAAATTTAATGTCATTATCGCCATTATGGTACATTTATCATAAATAGTACCTCTGCGAATAACGTTGGTCATCATCCCGATGTTTAATCCAGTAGTTGAACCATGATGTCATTAATCCCGCTACACGTCATTGTTGACATGGCTCTTAATCCATGGCATTGTGGTTGTGATCGTAAACATGATGTGTAGTCAACATTTCCTCCCTCTTGTTAGTTTCTTCAATTGCCTGGATGCATCATAACCACTTCCAATCCATTATATTGTCCTGTCGCTCATCAAAGTTTATCCTAAAATACCGAATGTTTACGGATACGTTATCTATGTTTTTCCGGTAAAAAAACAATTCATATTTGTCGATTAAACCGAGCTTGTTGTGGCAAACATTAAATTTTAAGTGTTGACTTAGGATCATTCAGAGAGAACTGGTATCTAAATATAAACCAATCAGAGCACTAATCTTGGTTTTTTATCGACGTATACTGATGATATATTCTGGATCACAAACATTCTTTTCATGCCACTAGAACTGTCGCGTAACGTGGCTACTTTATAAATATCTCTTCTGTCTGTCTGAATTTGTTTGTTTACCTGAGAATTATCATTTTTAGGGCTTCGTCCGGCAGTTGTTATAATTTTATATAACGTGTCTTAAACTGATTAGGAAGGTTGTAGGTATTATATGACGTGATGGACACGTAGTATGACGTATTTATGATATTACAATCGATTAACATTAGTCTAAAACCCTGTTAGTAACATCAAGAAAATTTACTGTCATAAAGGAATCTCTCAGTGTTGTGAAATGTCAGTGTTTTGAGGCGGTACTAATATTCAACCGACCTTCGTCATTTGTATACCAAATTAGCACTTTTTCCCTAAAAATATAGAGGGGCCAGCATTTATTAACATCCACTAACATGGCATTTCGTTCGAGATGAGTAACTTAAATTGACTTCTATTCATCTTATTTCAATTGTTGACAGTTAGTATGGGTTTCGAAACTCAAGGTTAGATCTGAAGGGATCTGGCCATTTTGATAAAAATAAAAGCTTTATAAATTAAAATATTGATTCAATGTCCGTAGAATTGGTATAGAACGCGAATTTTTGGCAATGCAGCCTCCGAAGGTCCAATCTGCGACATAGCTCGGGAAAATCGGGAAATCTTTTCTGTTGACGAGTATGATTAGAACACATCCGGTTTGGTTGTAAGCAAAAAGATAAACAATCAAATCACTCCGATTTAACATATTTCAAACAAAGATTGGCTACGAAGGTTTCTTGTGATCAATGTGTAGACTCTGGGCTCAAAAGAAATTAAAAAGCTCTTTTTGAGATATTTACAAAAGTTTAGGAATAAATTAGCTAAAATTTTAAGTCTTGTATTCCAGAAACTGGTCAAATAATAAAATGACAAATAACTTCTCTGAGATTGTAACGCTAGTGACCTAGGGCCTCTTAGACACTAGCTTGGATACCGAAAATGATTGAGGTATGAAATTCCATATTTTTTCATTTTATAATCACGGTTTGCTTCCAAGCACGTGATTCAGAATTTTCAGAAGTGAGCGAAATCATAAGTAATCTCCCATTTGACCACCATGTTTTAGCTCGTCAGAATAACAATTTATGCGAGTATAGATTCTTCCCTTGTAACATGTAGTATTATTGTCTACTATCGGGACCATGAAACCAACCACGCCAACCTATTATATATATTCGGTTGGATCTCCACCCTGTAGCTCTGTTCTGTGTTGTCATTCTATTCTGATTCATACCTTTCAACCAGTCCTACATCCAGTCTGAAAAATACGTCTTCCTTAAAAATCATTAAGTATCTCTGTCCGAATGACCTGAAAAGTAGGCATCACATATCGATAAGTGTGCATGAAATTCTTCGACCAGATGGGTTTCCATTAGAGTGAATTAAAATACTCTTCAGTCTTGAGATCTGGCAGTTTTACTCAGTCAGATGACATTTTCTAGACTTTTCAGTATTTGTGTGTCAGAATATCATAATTCAAAATTGGTCAAAGTTGTGGTCGCATTTTTCGTTTCGAAATGGATTTAAGTATAGAGACCATTCAGGACTCGGTAGTCTTTATTAAGGCTGAAAACTCTTCGTGTTGTGCATTATTTGTTGAGGATATAACTTAAACCCTCCTAATCTATACTACATCTATTTCCCCTTCAGCAAACTAGGGGATAAAATTGCTCAAATCTCTGAAGAGCTCGAGAATGTGCCTAAAAGAACAAGAATATTTTTAATCCTATTGTACCATTTTTGAAACCGTCATCCCATTGTGAGATTCGAGTTAGAAGTCTAATACTGGTATAAAGTGGGTTCTTATCGTCGAATCTTGTGAGTGATGCATATTTTAGATCTTATATTGGTAAATTACGACTATAAGACCTATTCCAAGTATCTCTTTTCTTCGATTTAATCGATTTCTCTTTAACCACTCACGGATAACTTTAAGGTCCGACTCTGATGCCTTTGGAATTTTTACGGGACTAGTTAAATTGGTTTGTATTTCTAGACACTTCTTTCATATCGGATGATTGTTATACTTGCACGTAGAGCTCAAACCCATGTTTTATTACGACGCCAAACTGGCTCATCCGATCGAGGGTAAAAAATATAACTCGAATTGCTTCAAGACATCGTTTAAGACGGGTTTCAACTTATAATTTTGAGAGTTTTAGTCAACGATGGGAAGCAGCTTAGGAAGAACCTTCAATTTAATATCTACAGTGGCAGGTGAAACCGGATTTTGAAATCACGAATCTATTGTGACAAAGTCAGACTATATCCAAATTAACCAAAAAAAATGGTTGAAATAAAATAATCATCGTTTGAATCAATTAAATATGATCGTCCCGTTATTTCAAGGTTCTAGCTTTTATTGAAAATACTCTTTCAATGTTGGAAATAATTTTGGAAGTTTTTGGGGTAATTTTCATACATGTTGAGATAATTCGTTGAGTAAGGTTACTGTTCCCTTGTAGTTAAAACATATATCTGACAATTTTTCATCTGGAAAAAGCATCTTCACGTATTCAAAAAAGTGCTGTATGGGTAATAGGTGGGTTATTTTATATATAAATGCGAGTATTTTAACCCACCTACTAAGTGTGTGGAATTTGGCATCTAAATTTAAACGGTTCTTGATGTCACTCGATGATTTGGTCACGTCATCATTCATCATTTCCATAACAAATGAGTATATTTCGAGAATTCTCTAAACTTTCATGTGCTACTCTTGTTGATTTTTCCCTTCCCGACTCTGTTCTTATTTGTTAAACAATGCCATCAATTATTATATTCAAAAATTTAAGGTGCTTGTTTAACTTCCTCCTAGCGTGGACTGCACACTTTCAAATAATTGGTCTAAATTTGTCAGAAACAGTCTTGGAACTTTTTAGATTATGTTTTTATACTTATAATTGTTTCTCCAAGTAATAGTTAAAAACATGAGGGTTTTGAATGCAACCAGTTACTCCATTTTTCGATAATTATTTGTGTTCTTTTAGTGAATTTGTTGTTTTACATGACTTTAGAACCGATACGAAACCTTTAACAGGAGAACATGGTATCAACATTTATTGGCGCGGTATATCACTTGTTCATTCTTACAAAATTAAAACAAAAATTCTCATCAAGTAAGTGATGGTTGGAAGAATAAATTTCAGTGGAATATTTTTATATTATAGTTCAGAAATGGGATACAATTATTAGTACACCCTTGCAAAAAGGAGGGCGTGAAAGTGTTTAAAAGAACATATAATTTCAATATTGGCCAAAATATTTCTCAAAAATTAAAATACATATATTTGAATGAACTTATTCGAAAAAGCAGCTGTATTTTGTTGGTAAATTTATGATATTTTTGTTTTAACTCATCGTCGAAAAAATGGCCATATCATCGATATTTTAGGAACAACGCTGTTAAGAACAATGATTTTAGAAACTCGCTCTACAAATGAAGACCGCTCAATGTTATATTACGAATCCATGCCTATCACTCAAAGATAAAGGAAGATTTAAAAGTCCGTATATATGCCAAAATCTGTAATATAAGTTAAATCACAAAATTAAAAAATTATAAAATTATCATTGACTTGCCTGAATCACAGATATTAAGCAAGACCAGAGGTTTTCAACCTGGGGTCCCGAAGAGCTTCAAGGGATTCGATGAGAAACAAACAAAATAATTGATTCGTTTTTGCAATAGATAAATTGCCTGATTAATTAGCGCAATAAAAAATATTAGAAGCAAATTTTCAGGAAAAGCCAACAATTAGGTGAATTGAAAAGTTGGCTAATGTTTAAATGAGCTACGTTTGAAGTCTGAAATAGACTGAATTACAATAATGTGGTTAGTTTTTGAATCTACCCATATCTTGGTAATTTTTTTAACCAAATGAGAACCTGAATCAGTTAAAACATCCATCATCGGGCTAGTGTGGTCATTTTTCATAATTCTTGGCCATTCGTTTGTAAATATTTGTATAATTGGTCAAGCCTACTGACGTGATTGGTTTTTGAAAAGGAAAGCTTTCCAGAAACTAAAAGATTTGGATGATTAAGCATCCAAAACTGAACAAAAAATAAATTAGCGAAAGTCTGATCCAAATATATATATATATATAATTAGACTTAACTGCAGTGGGGTCTAATGCTGACCAACCTCTATATGTAGTTTGTTTGAAAACATTATCCAACGATGTGATTAGGCCTTCGAAATTGAAACACAATTTAACTACCATACATTCTGAACTTTTCAGCCCACCGAAGGAATACATTGAGATGTATCAAGAGATCGTTTTGAAATAAAAATTCAAAATAACGTCCCTCACTTCTGTGAAAGAGAATGCTCTGCTGGCATCTTATTTGGCAGCATTACGACTAGCGCGTTCCAAAAAGCCTCACATAATTGCAAAAGAGCCTTTCTACCGGCAGCAGTCTACATGTGTGAAATCGATCTAGGAAGGGAATTCAGTCAAAAACTTAAAGCCGTTCATCTGTCTGATAACACAGAGAGCAGACGAATTTCCGGCATGTCTGAAGATGTTCGCTGTCAACTGATTGCGCGCCTGCATCATGCGAAATTCGCATTTCAACTTGACGAATGTACAGACATCGCCAATGAAGCCAAACTGTTGGCATACTTTCGATACTTCTGGGAAGGTGAAGTTTTTGTAGACGCTTTGTTCGGTGAATCACTGCCAGGGCGTATAACTGTTGAAGAACTTTTTCGTGTTCTTGATGACTTTTTTTAAGAATCAGGAA
>JWZT01005525.1:105659-140351 GCA_000827895.1 Thelohanellus kitauei
ATATTATGATGGTGTTCAAGTTTATTTTGTACTGATTAGGATTGCCTTGCCATGATTAGCATTTAAAAGCTTTCTCGGGTTATTGAGTGACATCGGTTATATCAAAGATTTCGTATTAATTTATTCTTACAATAATTTCAAAAATAAAGATAAAAGGAATGAATCCACTTTGAAAACAAACCATATTTGAGATTCAAGAATTGTGGCTTTCAGAACTGGTTGAAACTGGTGTGTCATCATCATCCAACATGAAAATAGTTAAAGCTCTGCGATATTATTTTTTGCAATGATAACAGAACTGTTATTTACAAAATTTGTCAAAGGCAAAAGCTCAAGAAGAGTTCAGCAAATTAAAGAAATTAAGAAAACTGAAATCGAATTATTTAAAGCGGCATCTCAGTCATAAAATTATCATCAAATCAGTTAAAGTGCTTAGGAATCATGAGAAGTTAAAACCATGCGAATGCTAAAGGAGAGTATGGCCGATCGCATTGTTAGATTACAGAAAGAAGAAAGAATGCAGTCAAATTTAGATATGATAAAAATATTGATCGATAACGTAATTCTGGTTATTAAACTAAATGCTTTTGTGTTTTGTGTTCAAGAAATCCATTAACATGTGTCAAAATACGTTGAAATTTAAGATTTGGCTAAATAAAAACTATGATTTTGAATTTGTGGAGTGCATAAGCCTTGTTTTAAAAACTGAGAAAGTCGTCATTGTGTACATTGATTATTGAGGAAAATAATGATATTTTCTTTCTAAAAATGCTGATTTTAGATTTCAAGTATCGGGCAGAGACGAAAATTATTACAAAACCATATTGTGTCGAATTGTGAAGTTGATCTCATGCGACCACGTCTATATTTTGACAGAAATAAAAACATTCGACTGTGAAAACGAACACTCTCTTTAGAAGATGGCGATGTTTAAATCAGATTGCACATCAGTTATGTTAGGGCAATATAATGGAGGGGCAGCGATTCTGAAATGAGATACATAATCTTTGTGAAGTGAATTGTGTTGTACATCGATAAAACTTAGCTGTTGAAGATACTTGGAAACAAATTCCCACTAATGATCGAATTTGAAACATTTCTAAGAACAGTTTACACGATCTTCAACATATCATCAGTTAAACATGAGAAATTTCAAGAATTTGCTAAGCCAACAGAATGTGATGTAATTTCATTTCGGCCTGTGGATGAAGTGAGATATTTGTCTTGGCATTTAGCTGTTACTGTTTTTGTGATAAATTACAATACACTGATTAACTATTTCACTGGGGACTTATGCCATAGAAATAATCAAATCAGTATGTAATGTTTGAAAAGATTTCAAAATCTGCAGTTGTGAATGGCTATGCAAGCAATAAATGATATTTAGGGGAACTTGCATCAATGTGCAAATACTTTCACCGAGGTATTCTGACATCAACGAAAGCGCTTCAATTTGTTAAAGCTAAAATATGCAAAATAAGATCTCCGCATCTTGGAGAAACAGTTCATTGCAGTGATGAATAGAAGGAACGTATTGATTAAAATCATAATGTTATCGACAAGAAGCAATCCGTAAATTTGCTGAACTACGTTGCGATCGATTTTAGAAAAGATTTCCAGATGACGAATCGATAGATTGGTAAGGATTTGGTAACTGCGCTCTTGCAAAGGAATCACTTTTCGAATACGGCCAGGATAAGTTAAATAAATTAATAAGATGGTTTTCGAAAGTTATATTAAACTTCCGCGAAGGTTTAATTGCAAAAATTCGTTAACTATATGAAAATTTCAAAGTTTTTATTGTGGAAAAATTTATAGTTGGTTCCATTCAAAATTTTGATCGCGTCATTACCTATGTTACGATAGATGAAGAAACGACAGAGCTGTTATGCCTGCTTGACATCTGTATAACATTCCACGATGATTGTGCAGACTGTGAACGTGTGTTCAGCCTAATGAACTCAATTAAAACCAAATCACGAAATCGGCTATAGATAAATCATCTGGAAACATAATTGATTTGGATGCTATTTACAGCCCTTGAACAAAAAGGATGCAAGGACGTAAAAATTTGGATATAAATGATCAAAAGAATAAATTAAAACTTATTCATTCATAAAAGTATAATTGAGTTTGTGCTTTTTATCATTTTTTTGAGTTTTCTGACATAAATATTCATAAGGAAATTGTTTTAATAGAATATATTTTTAAACTGTTCATAGCTACCTTATATATCATAACGAATATTGGCATGTAGGACGAACATAATTGTAATTATTTGTACAAAAATTACTTTCGAGGTTGCCGCGCACGGATGTCAAAACTTAGAGGGAACGTAGATTTTGACGCATAAAAATTATTTGTTTGAAAATTGAAAAACATAATTTAAAAATTAATTGAATCTTTGAGTGGTATATCTTCTGCGGCTTTGTAGGAAAACCTCGTAGTCAAATTTAAAAAATGTTTATATTATCACCAAATATAATGATTTTGGTGCAACAATCGGTAATTTATTCTCTCAATCCCATTCGGTTGTACATATTGAATGCCCGTATGGCCCACATTCAGTTTTCATATGTCCCTTATTGAATGTTAAAAATAGGTATAAAAGGAGAGAGCTGTTCCTTCTACTCGCCGACAAATGGGTGGTTGTTTTAAGATTTCGGCCTCTTCTAAACAGTGTTTAATCCAGAAAATCATCTACTCCTTCTTCTATTGAAATTTTATATTGGCTCATAAAAAAAATTTTCTTACAATCTTAGTTTTTTGGAAAAATCTCAGATTTTGAATTTTCGAGTACCGGTTGAAAAAATTTAGAAAGTATAAAGGGAGAAGGGGTTTGAAAAATTTATGTGGTGTGAGCAAAAAAGGTTGAGAAACTCTGCTCAAGTATGTTATAAAGAAGAATGTTGGTTTTCTAAACACATTAAATATCATTATTCACGCTAGCCATATCCGATAATGTTCATTATGGAAGGGGCGGTAACCGTATGCGTATATAATAACATCTTTAACCATCTTTCTAAAGTTTGAAATTAACCGATGACCTTATAAATATTCACATCTTTTGATTTATATCGATATTATCAATAAATTGAAGGTAAACCACATCTAGATCAGATCGACACGAGACGGGGATCTAAAGAATGTTCCCCAACATCGCCATGGTTTCAGCCAATTGCGCAAAACGAGCTTTCAATTTCAGATATTTTTTGATTTCCTTTATTGCAGCCAACTCCGGTTAACTAACTGCATGTTTTTGTCCGGTCCCGAATCTGTGCTCTTAGCTTGAGTTGACTGTATAAAGCGACGAAAAGGTCTCGATAAATTATTTAAGGTATAATGGCACTAAAGAAATTCTTCAGAGTTGTCTTGATCGCTCTGAGGGCAAAATCGGTGTAAGACAATTGATAAGACTGGTTTAGTAATGTCAAAATGAATGAAAAATGTGTTTTAGAATATCATTCAAAAAAGTAAATTAACATGGAGTTATTTGCTTGCTATGTGTGACTAAATAATACAAAGAATTCAGCTAAATATTATCGCTCTGTTATCAGTTCCGGCAATCACAAATTTTATCAAGTACGCTCAACCCTGATTAAGTGCACAGCCACAAGACAGGAAAAAACATGCATTTAAAGGGATTTGATGTTTTTTAGAAAAATAGTGAAAAAAATAAATAATCTCGAGGATCATCAAATCAAAGGGCCAGGTACTATGGAGGAATTCATGCATCCGAACTTAAAAACATAAATTACATATCACCCAGTTATATGGGCATGAGTATTACGGGAATTCGAAATCATGCAGAAAAGCGTACTTGTCGTTTAGGTGCCAAATTGAACTACCGAGACCCTTATAAATATTATAAGGGCGTTACATTTTACTTGGGTCACAAATAGTTACGTAGTTTTTTTGCAGCCATCGGCAGTTATAAACATTTATTTATCGTCATACAAATGACCACTTACAACATTACATGAACCCTGTGACTGGCGCACATACAAATGAAATTAAGGGAATTTACAATTTTCTATAGGTGAAAATAGTCCAAGGAATTTAGAACTCTTTAAATGAGTTGTAAAGCATTCGTGAAAAATGGGACTATTTCTTGGAGAATTTGTATGACGAAGTAAAATCTACAAAAAGGCTGGTATGGGTTTTTACGAACTCTCAAATGTTTCAAACTAACCATCGAACAGTTATTGTTCAATTGCTTCTGAAAAGGGCTGAATTTAAAATTTGGTATGTTGTATGCGCATGTGTTTGAAAACATGGCGACGTGAGTACATTCTTTCATTCAACCCGAGACATTATTAGCCCTGTACATATCTAATCTTTTTCAGAGGATATAATGCGAAATATAACTGTCAAGACAGTCTGTTCGATGCAGAAAAAATATTTTTAATGGTTCATGAACCCTTCGAAATTAATTTTATTAATATTTGCTTGGGCCAACTATAAAGTTGGGAAAGTTTACCTAGAAATTCAAATATATCGTTTAAAAAGGATGATACCAATGATCAGTGTATCCGTTCGTTCTCCAAACTTATTGAATTTAAGGCATAAATATACAAATTATTAACTTAGTAACATATCATACCCCATATTTTTCACTAGTCTGTGAAAAATATTGGAGAACTGAATAAAAGATAGACTCCTACATATTGAACGAAATAATTCAAAGAATCAGTTTTCGATTCAAAAAATGACATTTTAAATTGATGAAAAACTAAAAAAGAATGCTATATAAAAGTTCAAAATAACAGTTCATTAGTTCGGAAGCATGTACCACTGATTCTAATATGTCAAGAAAACATACGTTTTGATATCCTTGCATATTTTTCTGGATTGGATAATAGTTATATTGTTGGGGCATCCTTTGATAGGTGTTAGGAGTCTCTTGGTAAGCTTTCGACTCTGGCATAACAGAGATATAGTAATTCTGAGGAATCGCCGTAGTAAGATTGGCTGGTACAGATAGCTGAGCCTCCAAACCCTGCGCATTCGAAGTATTCAAGAGTTGATTCTAGTGATTAATAAATTTTACAAGATTTAATTGTTGATTATATTGCCCGACATTTGCATTTGTATTATCAAAAGATAAATAATTCGTGTTGGATTGATAGATGTAAAAAGGTTGCTGATTAAAGTTTAACCCAATTGTCTGGCTCGGGAGATGGAGACGATGCGAAACTTGATAATAAAATGTTTAAACCTGGATTTTGTGCATTTATATTCCCACCACTAATTGTTGTCCTAAGATCCCTGCTGATATCTTCACGTCCAAGTACATGGGATCTTGGAAAACCTGTTTGGGTAGCGGCGGTGGTTTTCATTCGGCTTTCAGTTTTCGGTAGGTTTTGATATATTTGTGGTTGGCGCTGAAGATTGTGTTGGATGATAGATTTGATGGGCCTGGCAGGCGGGACCTGTAAAGGAACACCATTTTTGGTAAAGAGTTTGAGATTCTAATGTTAATATCAATAAATAAGCTCTCGAAAATTCCTAATAATGTATTTACAAGTCTAAAAAACGCAATGTTTGATGCGTATGTTGGTTAAACATGTCACTATAACCATAATTTTTAAATTGTGAAAAAGTACCGTGGATTGAACAATAGAAAGCTGGGCTTGCGCCCTTATTGTCTGAGACAGAATAAAGTTAATAAGGAAAACTATATATTTGAGAAGTGGAGGCTCAAAGACTGCAAGATTTTTCGAAAAGCTGATTCATTCATCGGGGGCCTGAAAAAATATATCTCGGAACTGGTTGTTAAAACATCGAAGTTGTTGCTTCCGTCAACTGTTGAAATTGGATAAACATGAAATCATGCCAACAAGAAGTATTATTGATGATGTAATGTATAATTTTATCATCAGGATTGATCAGGAAAATGCCAAAATGTGAAAAATGTTTACATTTCAATGATATCTAGAAAACGCAGTAACATTCGGCATGGATACTATCAAGTTAAATGTTTAGAACAGTTATGAGTGTAAAATAAAATGTCTTCTGTTTTTGTATTCGAATTAATATCAGTGATTCATCACCATTTTTCGAGCCTCATAAAAATTTGTTCCCTTTTATTGAACTATTTGTCATTTTAAATATTTCAAACGTCATTGTTGATGTGGCAGACATGTTTTCCTATTTTACTATCAACACCGAATTTGTGAGAGCCTCATAGCGTCATGTATTAACTAAATCGGCCTCAAGCAGCTATTCGACTGCCCGATTAAGCGATTTGCAACAAAATGAGATAATGAAATGCTTTAAAAACCCCAAAGACAAGATCTCGAGGTAGTTATTTTGAATAATAACCCTTCGTTGATTCGTGTTTATAGATCTCATTGTTGATGTCGCTCCAATATCGATCGAAGGCCCGTTAACTTGATTACGGTTCCAAATCGTTTTCATAGTTGCTTAAAATAATAGACGGTACTTACCTGTGATCGGAACTGCACTTAAACCTTTTAATGGGTCTAGAACTTGAGTAGTGTTCACCAATTGATTTGGATTTTGAAGAGTGAAACCTAAAATAAGCCTTCTCTCTTACTTGGATCCATCTTAACTACTACAATCAACGCTTGGTGACCAACGCCTGTATAGTGCGTCTTGTTGACCTTTCCCTGTCCACAATCATCCAAAATCTGGATGTAAACAACCTGGGAAGTTCTACCTCCCAATTCGTATTAATATCGTCCACGCGTTTAGGATTAATATTAATCGACCCCTTGAGGTTTGTGGATATTTTATGGATGTTTGAACAAGGGCAGGTGAATGTCGCGCTTCTTTGGTTTTTCTATAGAAAAGTGTTAATTGTCATAAATCAATATCAAATCAATGTAATTATAAAATTGGAAACCGTATTCCCTGATTATTCAAATTTATTAAACCAGCTGAATGATGTTTATAAGTTATGGTAACTGTTTAAAAAGATTTTAATTGTTTTGGTTTTGGTTTTTTGAACGAGATGCCACCGGTTCTTAGGTAAACAATACCAGAACCTCATCACCATTCTTCTGTGTTAAATTAATTCTATTCATTCCCTCGAGTTGTTGGCATTAACAGAATCGAATTCATTGAATCTGTGTCAATTTTATCTTTCATTTCGAAAAAACCTCTCCAAATTTAATTTTTAATTTGAAAGCAGTCCACTTCATGTCACTTCGGTTGCGTAATTATTTTAACAACGGACAATATTCAAAAATAATTCACTTTTCTGCAAAATAAATGATTTTTGAACCCAGGCGTTAATCAGCATTTACGTTAGTTTAACTCACTTATGTTGTGTTCGTTTATAACTGAGTTTTCCATTTTCCAGAAGCGTCACCTCATCCATCATTATTGGCCATAGATATCGATTTATAGCTTGTTATTTTGTATCTGTAATGTATAATTGAGACCATAAAAACTAAGTAAAATTTCGGTCATACATCTCTAGTTTAACAGTTACTAAAACTCAGAAATCCTTAGAATTAGAGTTTTTAAGCTTCTTACATGACGAAATTTTTTTTGATATTCAGACTGATTTGAGAAACTTAATGAAGCTCAAATTATTTTTCTTTCGAATCCACAGAAGCATCATCCAAATAGACAAACTTTAGTACTTCAAACCCTTTAGATGCAGTTGTATGTTTATATCTTCGTAGTGATAGCTCGTCATAAATAAGCATAGAGGGTAATATTTCTTTGTATTACACATTAATTGCTTGATGAATGCTTATTCATCGACAATATTCCCAGTAGCAAACATTTGTCAATTAAGCTCTCAAAAGATTAATTATACAAAATATTTGAATATTGCTAAAATGTTGGGAAATGAGAGCCGTATTTATTTGCACCACATAAACCTCGTTAACACATATATTATGACTTAAAAGCATAAATTAGGTATTCGCGCACGTATACGTAAGAAACGTGCGCCGAAACTCAGATAATTCTGGTTATCGCGGCGTACTCGTTTTAAGATAATCATTTAAACGCATTCAATTCAACAATTGGTCCCTTTATTGCCAGCGTTTTTGATGTATACCAAATTAATTCATCCTGTCTTAAAACGAAACGGACCGTGTCGTATTTCAGAGTCAATAATCGAAACTTGTTATTGAGTTATGCATTGCACTTGGTTTGAGTTTTGTCAAAAAATCGTGGGCTCTAAATTGTCAATAATCTGTTTATGGTTTAATAAAAGCAGTCATGAATATTAATTATAAAGCTAATAATAGCAGAATGGGAAAAAATTCTTTGGTAAATAAGGAACGGTGAATAATCTGTGCTTTGTCGAAAGGTATTCCATGTTTACGGTCATTTTTGATATCTTGCTTGACTGATAGTGAACAATATATTAATATATGGTTACGAATTTCAAAAAATATCAATACGTGTTATATCTATCCAAATTAAGCCCCTATTTAGCCTTAGATGCGTTTAGACTCGGATACATAATATCATGAATTCATGTGTGAAAAGTTTATTTATGAAAGTAAACTTAAAAGTAGATGTTTTCATGATTATTTGTGGGATGGATATATCATAAAATATCTATGTGTGGTGGAACTTACACACAATGTAATCCATTTTAGAATAGCCACTCATCATATTTCCAAGGTATATAAGGTTAATTCCGCATTCTGTCGCGTTTAAATTAATATCTTGTCAGGATGATTTATTATTTACTTGGATATTTTTAAAATGGTGAACTCTGCTTATCTTTGGAAAGAATAAGCCAAAAAGTGTTTGTTTGAATTTCAATTACATCCAAATTTTCTGAGGGGATGTAAAATCACTTATTTAAAAAAATTCTTGCCACTTATGATAAGCCAATGCAAAAACATGTAAAATCCGAATCTAAATGAGCAAGCTATGATTCTTAACTGATAACACCTAACAGGTATATTTTTAAATTTTCAGATCTAAATCCTACATTACTCAAGCTGATTTCCATGATCGCCAGACTTTTGTGAGAAATAAATTAATGACTGATTCAAGACTTTAAAAGCAGGTTAACTGAACCCCTTCGAATGTTACTGAATTTTAAGGGCCTAACCGCTAAACAATAGCAGTAGATAGTTTATCCCAACATAATAAAACTGATAACAATTATTAGAAATTTGTACATCCTCACTTAGAAGCGCAGGTTCAAAAATTGATTATCATCTGACGACGATGATCTGCATGAATATCAAGAGAGAACTAAGGATCTCCACAGTTCGGGGTGAAATTGAGAAACTATGATGAAACTTGTTTAGATTTTTGTAACTTTCTGTTTAAAGAAAAATAATAGGATTTTCTACAATCAGAGTATACTGTTTGAACATATCTTTAAGTTTTTGACATCGTAATATCTGAATCGAAACTATAGAAAATGTGGTTAAATCCTAGGATACGTACGCCACTATTTTGAATATAATGTCTATATGGTTATTACAATCTATTCTATAAATAAAATTTTTACAATAAGTCCGAGGAATACATGTTAGAAATCTCAAATTTAATCACTGTGCATGCGCAATAATTAAAAACGTTAAAATTTTCTTAGCGCCTCACAGCAGTTACACCTGACTAGCCAATTTTCCATTTTGTTAAATCAATTTTCCACTTTTTAAAATTTAATTTGAACATCAGCGAAAACAACTTATCAACCAAAAAGGAAGGCATTTTTTTGCTTTTATTTAGAAGTGCGACGTAAAATGTAATGCATATAGAACGAAATAAGAAGTCTTTTTGTATAATCAGTCAGAACTCGAACCAAATATCCAGATACCCAAGTTTAATAGTCTCACATAGGAGAAAGAGACAAATTTTGAACTTTTATTAAAAAGGTGGAAGGACGACCGGCAACTCAAAATTTGAAGAGTGTCCGTAATTTTTTTTGCCTCAAACCTATTATTTAAAGCAGAAAATTTTCTGGTAAAATTGATTCAAATTTTTCGTTGCAGTTCAAGTTATGAAAGCGATTACTCGAAACCCCATAAAATTTAAAATAAAGAAAATATATCGCCTGAATGTATTGACATTTATCTAGAATAAACTGTAACAAGACGGTATTCATGGATTCCGATTGCTATTTTCGCAGCGTATAAATGGTTTGAACAATTTGATGACCAACGTGTTATAAGCAAGAAATACCTTTCCCTTTGGTTGATAATTTTTTGGCTGATTTTCCAATGAAATTTTAAAAAGTAGAAAATTGATTGCACAAAATAGAAATTTGGCTGGTCATGGGCGAAAGTTATATCTGAAATTTTTGACAAAGTCAATCACAACTAAATGTAAACAACATAACCTGTAGCTGGAATTTCCAAATAACTTTAGAATCTCATGCAGTTTTGATTCTATTCAAAATTAATTTTAACGAACTCGCACAATAGGTTAAAATATAAAATATACGCCTTCAACTTAACGAAAATCTTTTTCACGCAACCACCTGCTTTATTTCATTTTGAGGAGAATTAATAAGAAAAAAGTGACTGAGCGTCCATGAAACAATATAAGAAAAATATATTTAACTTTATGACTTCTTTTTCCTTTTTTTATTTTGCAAATGGTTTTTTTGTTTTTGAATATCCAAGGAGCCTTCTTTCTTATTTAATTCACTTGCTAAGAAGACAAGAGCGATTTTAACCTTGTTGAGCAAAAACAGCGCATACGCCTCAACTTAAAATGTTAAACTTGCTTTCCATTTTAAAAACTTTACAGGTTTGTTAGATGGAAAATAAGTGTAGATTCCTACAGTTTTTTAATGATGCATTGTCATATTTAGTTTAAAAAAGTGGTGTATGTATACTATGATTTTACTATTCTCAAGAAGAAAAACATATATTGACCATCTGCGGCTTTTGAATGTTACAATTAAAACTAAAACCATTTTTAGTCTACTTACCACTCCCAGATATTTGGAGTTCGAGTGGGTGTAAATTCAGTGATAAATCTTCAATTTTGGACGAATAATCATGACTTTGAATAATCTTTCATGATATACAGTGGATTAACTCGGTTGCAGCCTAATCAAAAGGAAATTTCGTGGGGTTTCGTAAAAAAATGTAATTTGTGTAGTACACGAATCGCAACGCCTCGATAGTGTTCGTTTGTTTCTAATAATTAACTTGAAGGATGCACAAATTTTGGGTAGAATCAGCAAGACACGCTCTCCTCAACCCTGAAGTACCGTTTTCCTACTTATAGATTTCGATGGTTATGTCTTGGACCAGCATGGCCGTAATCCTAACTGCAGGGATGCTTGGTGACTATTTCTATGATTTTTCACACCCAAGGTTGGGTTATTATCAAAATACAGACAACTTGAACGCGACAGGTTCCCTTGGACATATTATTACTCTGATCGTTCTCATTTCAACGTAATTCTCTTTTATAAATAAAGTTCGTTGGGACTGCCGTCGACCTCAAAGATATTTCAGCTAAACCTCCAAGATATTAAAGTCAAAATATTAAACTGCTTCTTTTTTCGCGATACTATTTCTTCTAAATCTCTTAAAAGTCCTGAAATCATCATTCTAACCGAGGTCAGGGCATATATGCGATATCTACGTCTTCTTCTCGTTTAATTAAATGTCTAAAGGCCAAATATATCATATCCAGATAGCAAAAAATAGTAAATTTAGGTGTTTATTTGTCATGCCAAGACCATAGTTTTATAACACATACAAGGTTTTCGTCGTTCGAGAGAGTTAACACCAAAACTGTATTCAAGATTCATCAATATCACGCTTAATACATCAATTGAATAGAACAGACGGTTACAAATAGTCATATTTTGTGTAGAAGGGTTTTTGAAACGCGATGTTTTGTCAGAACTTGTTGTGTATAAACTAATATATATATTTCGTTCATCAAAGCTCGCCATTTTTAATTTATAAACTTAAAATTCTTAGATTTTAGTAACCGTTTTCTCTTCTGTATCTATTTATTGCTCGACACACTCGAACTTGGATTTTTTATAGGTGACTCAACTCAAACGAAACAACTTTACTTGAGATGTCGAGAAACGATGTCGCCTGTGGGTTATGCAGTGCATATCCCAGTAAAACTCGATGGTAAAACCCTTAAATCGATCTCTTTTAGTGGTTTTAAAAGGACCGGTTTGGCGTTTCTTATACTAAGATTCATCAAAGGGTGCTCATGTGCACGGAAATTTAAGATTTATGAGAGATAATCCAGGATAGTATTCCCCATTTACCTTAAAACAAAAAAAATCCACCACAATGATTAGTTAGTATTATCAATTCTAAAAATTTTAACTCGTATGCGATTGAGATTCTCTTGTTATAGGGTTTCCCGATCAAGTCCGTCACATTTTTATAACTCAAATTTTATCAACATTTTTCATTAAAAAATACATTATACATCTATCTATTATCATTTCCTCTCCTAAGTAACACCTTCTGTTGTATTTTAGCATATTTCGGTTATAGCCATCACAGTTAGAAGGGGGATTTCTATTTAGGAACCTACGATTTAATTAAATAGGTCGGTTTCTGATCTCATGGACGTTTGTCATCTAACACTCTTCATGGAACTGTATCTTCCATTGAATGAAGAACATTTTTATGTATACTTCATGGAGGTCTTTGAACAGTTCTTGTTCAGAGGAATATATGAATGTATTTTCATAATAATCAACGTAAGGTTCCACAAAACCAATAGAGTCCAGACCATGATGCAAGAGAATGGCCGCAGGTAAATATACCTTCCACCCTACTCGCCTTTCGTCAACCCAATTGAACATATTTTCTCGAAATGGAAGAACATTAAAAACGGCGTCTCGAGATCGGAAACCGACCTATTTATCAAGTGGCTCAAGAGAAATTGCTCCTTTTAACTGGGATGCCTATTACCGCATATGCTAAAATACACAAGAATGTGTTACTTAAAAGGGGTAATTAACGAATATAATTTATTTTTTTAATGTAAAGTATCTATAAAACTTGAGTTATAAAAATGTGAGGGAATTGATTGGGAAACCCTATAAGAAAGATTCCAACAAAGATAATGATGCACCTTTTTAATGGCCTATGAAATACAAGATATGTTTATGGGTTGTTTATTTATTCTAAGAATTTTAATCAGTATGCCTTTATCCGAAGCTTTTAGTGCAGAGGTTATTACATCTATTAAACTGAATATAACCGCCATATTTATCGGATTCCGACCTCCAAAATAACCTCCGATAGTTTCTATAAGTAGTTTCTTAAGACATCGTGAAATGAAAACCATTCACTAATATATTGATCGAAAGATATCGACAAAATCAATTCATGAAATTCTCTTTTTCTGCGACATCATGTAATTTTCAAAATTAGAGCTTTTGCATAAACGCCATTAAAGTAGGAGTTAAATGCTGATCTGGTCACTTACACTCCCACAGGTTATCGAATTTTATTTCAACATAAAATCTGAATGTTCATCAAATATTTTTGGAGGTATTAACATTTTAAATTTTTTCCAACAATTTTTACCCAATCGAAAAACTAAATTTTTATGGTTTTAGATTTGATCGTTTTAATAATCACTTCCAAAATTGTCGGTGTATATTAAATGACTACCAAAAAATAATTTCAACAATGATTTGTGGCCAGAGTTTTCCAAATCCAAACGATACAAAAATTCTCTACGTTCATCATATTTTCTGTTTCAGAACAACTGCAAATACTGCTTAACAAACTAACGAGGAATTCCTTTGTATTCTTCTATGATTATATACACATATTCATTCTCATTTTGGAGTATCGGTCCAATTCTTAACATTCTGTGAAGGTCTAGAGTGAACTGGATGTCCACGTGTTAGTTATCCTGATAACAACATTCCCTTTTTGTCGCCAAGCGGAATCTTCCTAACAGAGGATAGACAGCAGAGAAAACATGGCGACTAAGGCAGACCATAGTTCCGAAAGTGTCAAGCATAATTTGGCACACATTAAGAGCTGCTTAATTTCATATTTGGCCAAAAACCTTTCTCTATGCTTGATCGTTGGCAAAAAAACAGTATTATTAGAATGAGTGGTTAAGATTTGAAAAATTTTACTTTTTTTTGAGAATAGTATTGTTAAATAGTTTATGGTTAAAAATAGTTTAATTGGATATCAAGGACTTCTGATTTTTTGTCAAAAAATTACTTTAAATAACGTTTATCCATGATAAAGCTGGTGAAGAGGGTGAAAAAAGTTCATCTAAAATTATATTCATTTCTTGTAAATTTGAGGTTAGATTTCATAAATTAATCGGAAAGCGAAACCGAACAATTTAATTTTCAAACAATTCAATAGCATCTACATTTTCCAATTTAATTACCTCTAGACTATACATAATATCCTGTCTGCTTCCTTTTTACTTTCTACATTGCGGATAATTTTTAAAAATCATTCTACAAATATCTGTCTAAATTATCAACATGTGCGCATGTTTGGCACCTTCCAGGTATTTGCTTAAAACAGCTTGATGATGCAGATCGGTAATGAGGTTGAGGGATCTAACTCAATCTAGTTTCCCCATCTATCTATTTCCGGGCAGCAAATTAGAAAATTTAAAATTGTGTACTGCAATGACCTGCTTGAATGTTTTCAGGCAATATACTTATGCTATTTTCGAAGCATAATACCGTGTATGCTTATAAATCTAGAATAATCGCTTCAGTCAATAGAAAGTAACTCAGCAACATGTGACACAATAATAACCATTTACGTTCAGCCATGCCCAAATTGTTTTGTTGAACTACGATTTGTTAAAGAAAGATTTCCCAACCGAGGATTCTCGAATAAGATCGTGCGAACTCCTATTATAAAATAATCCTGATACATTTCAAAAATAAACTCAATGAAAATGTTTTTGAGGGCATCATAATTGAAAGTATTAGATAGATGACTTTATCCAACTCTAATAAACCATTCAAATAACTCAAAATGGAACTTAAACGAAGGAAACGTTCATTAGATATGGCGATCCTGCCTAGGTTTTAATGCTTTCAAAATTTATTTTTATGCAACTAGTATTAATATTTGAGTTAAATATTCATGATATTAAGTCGATGCCACAAATAGTCTAAACTTCATCACGATACATCCATTTATTGTGAATTACACATTTTTCACTACATCATTAATATCATGAATCAATTCTTATCCAATCGAAACCCCCCCCTGAATTTAAAAGAAATATGAGGATTTCAAAATCTGTTAAGTAGTATGAAATTCAAACAAATTTGGTTGAAATTCATCAGTGTGATATTTGAGGATGGTTAGCCGGATTTACTTTCTCTCTGGGTGTTTAAATCAAAATCTGAACAAAAGTTTACTTAAAGGTGTTTATTAGTTCATGTTTCTGTTGCCACTACTCAAGTTAAAAAACCTTATAAGACTGCAAAATGAGCTTCACGCAGGCTGATTCCTCACAATATAAAACACTGGACAGTTTCCCTGATCTGTTTCGAGTGCAAATGAGCTGGACAGTGTTGGATCTATCCCAATCAAAACAGTCAAACCCCTACTTTCACTAGAGCTGTGTCAACTGATCTTCATTCACACCTTAGGAATCCAAAAGTTAATGTTAAACTAAACATGACTTGCCGGTTTTAAAACGTCAGAACAGGTTTAAACAACGATAAAAACTAAAAAATTTGTAGGTATCAATGAAAAAATCGCTGAAAATATTTGGATGGTGTTAAAACCATTCTTTTCATTAGATCGGTTCTTCATCTGACAATAATATTCCTCTATCATCAATAGATATTCCACGAGCTTTTGGAAGAATGTTTCGTTTTCTATTTCTCAGAAAAATCTGAGAGATAAGCTTGTAGGTGTTTGATTTTTTGCAGAAATTATAAATGAATATGATAATAGCACATATAAGAAGAAAGATTATCAGATCGAGGACTGGCTAACTCGAATAACTGACCTTTACTGTGACCTTTACCCTCAGCTCCTTTGTTTGATGATTTACCTGCATTAGAATAGTCAAATGTGTAGGTGTCGCCTAGTAAATCGAAAACTTACATAATGTTCTTTTTTTAATACATTCCGTTCCACATAAATGTTCAGAGGTATGACACGTGACTCATAAGCAGGATGACTTACCTGGACAGTTCGTTTCATCTGTATCATCCCCACAATCGTCAACTCCATTACATTTTATATTGTTGATTAAACATCGCCCATTAGTGCATTGGAATCCGACGCAAATTTTAACTTTATTTAATCAAGATTTACTTAAACATTCAGGGTCATGAGGTTCACACATCTTGGTTTTTGACCTGCTTCCGTCTTCGTTACAAAAACAAAAATCAGCGGACATGATATTGGGATCGCATCGAAATTTACAGCTGGAATTTCTGGACCCATTTACTCTATCTGGTAAATAATATTGGAACCTATCGAATATCTGACATGTGTATATACATCCAGAGCCAAAGACAAATTTTTGTTTGAAACGCGATTAATCCTCTTTGGACTTTCGATATTCAAGTGAAGTAGAAGAGAATTTTGAACAAAATATAAGTTATTTTTTAGCATCCCGAATAAGGTGACATCATTCAGAGTCAAAACGGCCTAATATAAGAAAATCATTTGAACAAAAACATTTCGGTGATTACAAATTTAGAAAAACCCCACACTGCATATTTGGTCATATCATCAAAATAGTGTACAGTAAAATGGTGCCAGTTTTAATTTCAGGGCTATAAATAAGTTCATATGGACACCGTTTCGTATATCACAATAATAAAGCATTTATCGATTTAAATCATCATTAAGTTGTTTGTACTTATTTTTCTCAGCTGCAGAAATTTGTGAAATAAACTTAATATTTTTAGTTTCAAATGGAAAGAAGCGGCGTATCGTGAGTCAAAATGAAAATGGAACTTATTTAAATAGTTTCTGCAGTGATTGTCGTTTGATTAGTTGTATAAAATAATGCTTGGTTTGAACATGTTTAAATTTATTATTGGCGTTATTTGAGTGTTCTAACAATTATAACGAGTAATTACTCGCATTCTTTGACAATAAAATATTGGAACTTATAATAAGGATGGAACTCTGATGATTCTAATTTTACTCTATAGTTTAAGAAGTAAGCTCTTTAAAAAGCGCTTCGAATATAAACCTAGTTTAAAAGATTTAGGATTGACAATTTATAACTTTCATCACAATTGATGAATAGTTCCTGGTCAAGAGAGTGATATTATCTAATTATGTAATAAAAAGTGATTTAAAAACCATTGGAAATCATGGAAATACAGCTCAGGATCTGAAATATAATTTAATGTGTTAGAGGCAAACATCGCATGTTACATTAACTCAAGGTTTCTCAAAATAATCAACTTCTCCTTCTTGTATAAAATTAGAAATCGATAAAGAATCTATATTCCGTTTATAAGAAACTTAATATATTCTAGAAAGGCATATTCAGATCTAGTCAAACAACGATGATTTTGTATAGATCTTATATGATAACAAAATGGTTTCTCTTTTGGCAAAGAATACTTCCGTTTACAACTTTTTAGACACGAGGACAGTTTACAAAAATAACCGCTCGGTGTTATTAAGCGTTGAAAACATCGAAGCCCCATTAAAACAATCTTAAATCTGTTTGACCTTATATGATGCAGATGCGAAAATAGGAATGGCTTTTACTTCATATTTGTGAATGTGGTTTCCTTTAATTTAATTGCATATAGCTTTGGATCTTTTTACCAAATCTTAAAAATGAGAATTCACCCAGTCATCATGCATAATAGTTAGTTTTAAACGACAAATCAACCGAATGCCGAATGTGACGTTGAACATTTAGATTTATGTAGTTCCCAAATATTTTAAAATTTTAGAATTGTTTTTTGAATCTGGAAACTGGATCATGAAACTCTAAATAAATTGTTTTACTTATGAAATATTGCGATTTATTGTTCTTGATATCTAATGGTAAATGTCAAAATAAATGATTGCAATTAATCGTCCATTTAGGATTGCAGCACCATAAGAAGCATTATCGGGATAGTAAACTTTCAGTGCTACGTCCATTTTATAACAAAATGTCATCAAAAATTATATACGGAAATTTTACTTAAAATAGTTCTTTATGACATACTACACTCTCTAAACGACTCATAAGTAAAACGATGGACTGTGAACGAAATGTCTTAATGTGTAAACTTTCGTTCTTGAAATCCAAGTTATGGCTAAATTCAAGTAAATGTTTAAAATTACTGGTGGATTTTATGGATAATAAATATTTACTAAAGATTGAATATTTAGGACATTCAAACAAGGAACTACATTAATAGGTTGTTCATAACCCATACGCAATTAAAATTTTTGCTATTAATTTTGCATCTAAAGTGAAAATTTGTAATATTACATTCCTTACGAGTATAAAGACCAAAAATTTTTATGGCTATACTCACGTCAATTGTGACACATGGAATTTTTTGGTAATTAAATTCTTCAAACTACCCTCTTCAATCATATCAACATCATTGCAAAGAAATAAATCGGGATTTTTTTGGAAAAGTTATAGATTCTCTCAATCAGGATCAATCGTTAAACATTGAAAATTAAGTTCGAATGTATGACTTTTAGTAGTTTGCACTTACTTGGAAGAAATTCTGACAATATACTGAAAATATGAATACATTTTTATTTCAACCTCCACAAATTATTATTTTTTGTTAAAAGTCTATTTTAGAAATATTCCACGATAAATTTAGATTTAGAATTTAATTTTTAATTGTGATTAACCCATTTATATGATAAATTATTAGACTAAGAACCGTACTCAAAATGCATCATAATGGATAACTCAGTTTGTTTCTATTATTGAATCATTCTATACCAAAAATCAGACACTATAAACTATTTTTATTCTCGTTGAACTGCATGAACCCAGGCTAAAAGCGAATTCATAGATATTTTTGAGTAGATCATTGTATTTTAATTGATATGATAATAAAAACTAACAATGTTGACATTTTTATGAAACTTTTACATTCTATGAATAAAATATCCAAAAAATTGTTCAAGAACAACTTGATGGTATAAGTGTAGGTAAAACATTCACCTCAGAAAGTTAAGATATCCTTAAGAAGTCCGTTTAACCATAAAGTGGCGATATTATCTATATGTTTTTATTTTTTATTTCGAACATTTCAAGAGTTGTTGGGCTTTTTTTGAATATTAACAAAATAACAAATATTTCATAAGATAATGTCACTTTTATCCTATATATCAGTTCAAAGGCATATGTTGTATATTTATAAGTTTTTATAATTTATCAATCGTGACCCTTTCCATCGAGACAAACTCGTTTTATGTGAGAGTCTGAGGATACATGCTTAGTGGCTCAGACAGCTCTAATTTGAACAAAATGTTCTTTTTTAAGAATTGATAAATCAGGATTTTTGGTCCTTAAGAAATAAAAACATAATTTTATCATTTAAAAGCTCAAAGAAACGAATTGATGTACAAAACTTAAGGATAATACCAGATCGATGAAGTGTGTGGCGATGCATCTATTCGCTTAAGTGGTTCGTTTGAAGAAAAAGAAATCACTGTTCTTAAGGGTTATTAAACATGAATAAAGATGAAATATTACCTCACTCTGGAAACCAACGCTTGATCCCAATTCTTTGTAAATGAAAAACGTTTTATTTTGCAGTAATAATGCAGAGAATTTCAAGTCTTCAAAATGCATAAATTTCGAAACCTTATATTTCACTTCCACACAATCGATTTGAGAATATAAACGATAGTAGCATACTTTATCTTCAGTAGAGAACGAAATTGCCCTATATTTAAACTATTTTACAAGTTATTGGGTGAATAGTGAAAATATTTCACACCATGGGCCAATAATTTTATATAATTGGTCTCTAGACATATGGCAAACAAATCATTTTGTATGTCCAAAACAAATAGAATGGAAATAAAGTGATCAAACGTCATTGATATTATTGCGGGGCTCAATCGGTACATGTGGTTGCCAATATATTGAGAAAGAGAATCCGTTTGCTGAAAAATTAACAGTGTGTTATTGGAAAACAGGAAGATTCTTCGTTCCACCATATCATAAGTTGTAGGATTTCTCAGATTTATTTCCATTGGCATCCAGATGGTGTAGAAATAAATGGTTGGAAAATAATGGCCACTATAATCTAGTTCGCTATGCTTTATTTCTTCAGGAAATATAATAAATATGTAGTTTGAATATTCTAAATAAGCTACTTACATACCGTCACTTATGCAGAAATCAGCATACTCGCTCGTGTTTTCGAAATCAATTGGCTGAATCTCACAAGAATCGGATTTAAGTTTTGCATAGCTGAATCAAAAAAGTCCTACCCACTTAAATGATGAATGGGTTTTCCTTCGTATTCGCACTCAGAGGTGCTTTCTGATATGTTTGATAGTGGGTCAATAAAACAGTACCCATATCTGGGAATGTAATTAAAACGGCTATGAATTATTGTGCCTATTTACCAATGGAAATCTTCAAAAGAACATGGGCAATTCTTCGTGGAAATTACTGTATCATTGATTCGTTCATCTACGCATAGAGAACCAATATTTTTCTTCATATATGTTGTCTCGCGCCCTTGATAACAAATCCCATTATATCTTGGTATGAACCAAGTACTATAATCTTTATCATCACATTTTCGATCTATGTTAAAATTAAAATCACTTAAAATGTTTGAAAAGTTGATATGAGTAAATACCCATGATTTTTTGTCTTCTGTTGAGCTTAAAATCGTCACATATTCCTTTTGAAAGATTCCATTCTGAAGCATCGCCAAGATTGTTTCTTTGTCCTGGTAAATATTAGTGTGGTAAAATGTCTGGCCTTCGTCTAAGGAGTATATAATTTCGTTTGAGACTTTATTAATTCCAAAAATAACTCCTCCATGATTCAAAACCAGGACGTTAAAATCGGAATAAGGTACAATTTTCCATTCTTTACCGCCATTAAACGACACAAGATAGGACCGTTGTATTGTGTCTCCGAAATAATATCTGCCTTCAAATATCGAAATCCATTCCTTTGGGTAGGCACTAGTAACGTTTATTTCGCAAGGAATGATCAGGTGTACAAAGCAGTTGTTCTCTTCACATCCTCTGGTTTTACTTTGCATCTGCATGGAATAAAAGTTCTTGCCATCATTAATCGATATTGAAGTGTATGGCTTTTTGGAGGGACGGTGTAGATTCGCGTAAATGATACCTGGTATGTGAGGATGAACTGCTACTGAGCACTCATTCTCAGGTAGGGTATTCTCCAAATTGCACACTAGTCTCACAAAAAAGCCTTCTTTATCATAGGATGTAAATAAACACTTTTCACCATGAGAATTACTTAGGACAAGATAAAAATTGCCATGTAAAGAGAAAAATTGATGCACGATCTAAATTAAAACCCGAATTACAATGGCTTTATAAAGGAGCGGCAGTTTTGCTTCGATTGTTTTGTTAGTTTCTACATCATATATCATCAAAACCAGTTCAACGCGAGTTAACTAAGCTTAAAAACTGATTACTTCACGAATTATGATCAAGATCGTCGACCCATAAACTACATAACTTTGTACATTGTCGCGAGTGAGGATTTCATTAAATCGGTTTTCTACATCAATTATTTTCAGCACGCTTTTTGCTGCTGTAAAAAATCAAGTTACTATCATAAACAATAATCAATGGTACATTTGGAAGCCATTCCACAGATCGTATTCCAGTTAAAAGCAAAGAAAATGTTTTTCCAAAATTTTTGCTTACGAAAAAATTAAATGAATTCGCCTAAATTTTATTATCTGTAAATAAATGAAAATCAATATTATCCTCAAATAATTTTGATACGATTAACAAGATAAGTGGTGGTTTTCGGACTAGATCCCCGCGCGACATGGTAAACTTCCGTAGGAGTGAGCGCGGTAACGCAGTCCTTGATGGTAGAGGAACTAGGAAGTGACCGTCTATGGCTATACTTACGAAAGATGTGTGGAAGAATGCCTAGCTGGGGTTCGATTATGCAATAAAGGCAGTAAAATTTTGGATAGCGGTCCCACACAGTAACGATCTTTTCAGAAATTATTTGAGCATATTTAAATACCTTCATTGTCGATGCTAGAAAAATTCAATGAATATCCTAGGTATTTTATTATTTAACACAAAATTTAGATATGATATATTCTAGATATTCATTTAATTTTAGAGACAATTTCACACATAAATCTATGGAAAATTTATGATAAAAATAGAATTTCTGAGTCGTATTATAAAGAATACAAATTTATGAGACTAAATCTATCTGACCATGGGTTAAGTTCCCTGGTCCGAAGAATAATGGTGAAAATTTATCAATCAAGAGAGCGATAAATTGGGCATGGATATCAAATAAAGGTGTTAGATTGGCTTGAAATAAGTGGTTAAATTTAATTTAAAACATCAACTTACAATCAAATTATGGGGCTGGGGAACTAATTTTAAAATGTATGAAGCATAAAACTGATGCGGCGACATTTGAGCATCCTCTTCGAATGTTTGAAAATACATTTCATTGAACTCTCTATCCATATACAGAAACGTATTGTTCATACTAGACATACAGAACATGTAGTTTTTAATTGGAATCACGTCGGTAATAAAAATTGGGTTTCCGTCGACTTTGATTTGATGGGCCCGAAGAGTAAGGCCACCATCATTGGATATATATAATCGAGGATCAAAATAATGGATGTTGGAGATCAAAGTTTTGGAAACCAATAATAAAAATTCTCTGTCAAAACTGTTATAAAGTGAATATAAGAACGAATTTTTATCCTCGTAAGTGGTCTAATTAAAGCCTGTGATTACTGATGAATAATAGGGAATTAGATTGGGAGGTGGTGTAGTATATTTATAGTCTTCATCACGCAGATGTATAAAAATGGAACGAGATTTGATTAAAAGTGCCAAAAATATTAACCATAAAATCTTGGGATTCATAGTTGAAAAATATTCAAAAATATCGATAATTTCGTAATTAATTTTTAATTATTTAAATATTATCACCAATTATCATAAAATCGATCAGAATTAAAAATAATTGTTTTAAAATTAATTACACAATTTATTTCCACGCCTCCATCCTCCCCAGCACATTTTTTAAGGATCTAGAGCTTAGTACCGACGATTCCAGTAACTTTTAAATTTCAAATGAATTCTAATTGATGGTTCACGATTTTCGTATTATAATTGGTCATTTAAAATTAAATGATGACTCAATTAAGTAAAACGATTCCACCTGATCGTTACTTGCTATCATCATAATTTTATCGAGCATGATAAACCTAACCGATGTGAAATTTGACTATCTTCGCGTTTATCATGTACCTAGTATGGAACGATAGAAAGCAATCATGTTAATCTAATTTCCCTCTATAATCTTCGATATGGTTCGACGGTGATCGGCTCTAATTTTTTGCCTGTTTTACCAAAATGTGATATTTTTGTTTAAAATTGATATCAATAAATTGTTCTTGGTTTTGAAAATATAGCTAACCTAATGCATTGTAATATTAAATCTGGGTAAATTATTTTAAGATAAAAATTCATGCGTTTCAGCCGTTATCGATCACATCCCCATTTCAAAGTGGGTATTGATAAAATTCAGTTTTATGATATTTGATCAATAAACGATAAGCGAAGTCCTATTTTAAAGCATTATTTTTTTCTTTTGTTACTTAGTCTGGCGCCTATGTAGCTCTTCATGTGGTTTATATTCCATGTAGTCAGAACTGGTTACTCGTGTATACGATGGCTGTATTGGCGCAATGAGCACACCATTTTATTATCTTCACGCCCAACTTCGTCGAGAATCGTTTTTCAATAAGATTTATTTCGAACCCAAAAAAATGTTTTAGATTTTCAATTGCATTTCCTTTGTTTCAATAAATATTGATCAATTTTCTTTTTTCATCACTTATGTACACTTAAAAACCATACATGGTTTGAAATTTAAATCCGCATGATTTAAATTTGAATAATGGCGATAAAGGATTTTAACCCATTTAATCTTTAGACACAGTTATTACCGTGTTGAAACCTCTTTTTTTGGAATCTGTTAATTTGCTGCATAAACATGCATCAGTGTTTCCATACAGACTTTACTTTGACTGAGACACCACTGCTCAAATAGGACGACACCTAGGTTCCAGCAATGTCGAGTTGACCTTCTAATTAGAAATTATGATAGTTTCAGCAAACTCGAATCATTTAAACAATCACAGTTTTACTTTTCTCGCTGGCAAGAAATGTGGGGAAAAGTTTAAATAAGGCTCAATACAACCTCGTAACAAACTGATTTAATTGACACCCCATAAATTATGTGGATATTCATTTCCAACTGATCACAAACATAATAATTAGGGTGGTTGTACCGAATTTAGGATTTAAAGTATTTTGAATTTATTTAAATGCTTAAGAAAGCCAGGATTTAAACACCATTCCGGGTTCCATCAGTAGTGGTTTTCAGACATATTTTTGTCATATGGTTTTGATTTGACAGTGAATAATGATGAGAGATAGGAAAGGGTCATTTGTTTTAATGCCTATTAAAATCAGACACTCGCCGTTGAGCCATATGAAACACATTTTCCGAATTCATGCAAAATAACTTTTTTCATGCATATTATTTCAACAATAACACCTTTATCACTGTTGTGGCTCCACATCCGCCGATTAAAAAGGTTTCCTATGATAGTACATTATTATCATCCAAAACTGGGAATCATCTTTTTATTCGACGAAATTTTCGTTAATATTTATACATCAGAACCGATGATATTATTGAGAAGAAAATATAAAAATCTATTCAATATAATTCCATCGGAGTCGAGATAAAGTCTAAAATAATTGGAATCTGGTTCGGTGAACGATCATAGATACCACAAATTGGAATAAGATGTTCGTTGTCGATTTTATATATTTTATAATGAACAAAACGAGGGCTTGAAAATTAGTTTACTACTTGTCAATTTCTTGAGAGGATGATCGGAGTTTTTGATCTGAAAAAATTGACTGAGCAACAATTCTTTCTAACCTGAAAATTGGCTAGGAAGTTCATTTTCTTAAACTTAAAAGCTGATAGCATTACGAAGACGGACTCATTTTTTGGCTATTAAAAACCAGGTTCATACATTTTTGAAGAAGTCCAAAATCTGAACGATGCAAACTGATGATTTTATTGTAGATTTCAATTGTTAATTATGTGAAATTTTTCTCGATATAATCATTTTATATGTATTGAAGGAAGGTATTTCAACGTAAGCTAAAAATCTATCAAGAGCTATACACGTGATAACTTTATTAACGTTATTTTTAAGATAGGATCAAATGAACCAAATGTTTGATCGAAACAGGCATTAAAATACTCATACTTTGAGCAATAAAATGTAAGATCAAATAAAAGCATGAAATTGCGAAAATTATTGATAAAGCGATTGTTTGTATTTTAGATTTGTTTGACCTGCAAGCAGGGGTAATAGTCGTCAGCCATTTTTCTTAAAGAAGCTCTCCTTATGATTCGCTTTTTTTCCAAGTAATTGGAAAAGAACCCCCTGTGTGTGGTTTTTGTTCCTTCTTCTCCAGATACATCTGGATCGGTGGAGCTGTTAATCATAAAATATTACCAGAATATCTGGAAGACTATGGGAGACGCAATGAACAGAGCGATGAAGATATAATGGCTGAAGAATGTATTGTATTCCTTGTTTTGAACTCTGTATAATTTTTCGTCGTCGCGGTAATAACCGCCGAAGAGTTTCAGAACGTACGAGTTTGTAAACTTTTCACAATTCTTTTCATCATTTGGACCTTTGTGTAAGAAATGGAATTAAAAGATAAACAAGAAAGATTTGTTCAATCAAATTGATTGTTTATTTATAAGCAGTATTTTTATATAAGATTTGAAGTGTTTGAAAATAATTAACATGATAACAATTCTAGCATCATAAAAAATACAATAGATCTAACCACCACTTGAAATCTATCACCATTGATCATAGGACAGCTATGAAATCATGTTTTAACAGATATATTTGATTCGACGTGGATATCATGAACACAATTATAACTAATCTTCTCTTAGTTCAGCATTCATAGGGAGATTTATCGACCAAAAATTAAGTGTGTTCATGTCTTATTATTTAAATGGTAAACATAATATTGAATTCCGTGATGTTTTTATTTTTATATGAACATGCGATCCAAGGTTCAAATTTCAAATAAAATTTAATAAAAGTGTATTTGATCTGAAAGACGTCAAATTCGAACATCAGTTTTACAATTAGTGAAAAAGCGGAACACTTGTCTGGTTGTATAATTAAAACTCTTTTGATATCTTGTGGTTCTGAGATAAAACGATTCAAAGTTTCAATGATTAATGGAAATGTTTGGTGAATCTTTTAGCACGCATAAAAAGTATAAAAACATACAATAACGGATTACTCAAAAGTGGATCCGCAAGGCAAGATTTATATGACCATTGATATTTTTCTCATCGATACTTGCTAGGAAGGTCAATATATTACCAATGGTTATAGTTAAGGATATAGAAAAGGTTAGAAAGATATTAAGAATACATGTATGATAACACAAGATAAAAAGGGAGTAATGTCGAGGATTCTAGTCTATGGGCGAGCATTTTAAGCGTGATAATGGGCGAGACAATACTTTTAAGAGGCGAATATTCAAATAACTCAGTTAGAAGTCTTGAAACCGCTGATTCAAAGCCAAAAATTGACAATTTAAGCAAATATATCGATGAGTGGACAGCGTAACAGAAAAAGTGTATTTTTTCAAACAAAAAACGACGCTTTTCTTTTACATCGACTTAAAAGTTTAACAATGTTATTGAATGATTTATTTATAGCTTCCTTTGATGTTTAACTACTTTATATTCGCTGATTTCATAAGACCTGATTCTTAAATAGTTTTCTCTTATCTATCCGATTCATAGATATTAACCTAGATATTATTTTGAGCACCAAAAAAAGTTTGTTCCATAAAGCAAGTCTATTAACCAAGAAGATTATAAAAAACTGGGCGTGTTATTTAATTCATAGCCTCGTTTTGTCTAATTTTACTTTCAAATAGTGTGAAAAGTCTTTAAACTATAATTATTGAGTTTACTCCGCTCTAAATTGCCTCTAATCAAAAATAATATAAGATTCTTAGAAATCAAATAATCGCTCTCTTGTGGAATGAAATTGCAATGAATAATAATCGATACATCTATTTTTATATTATTGATCCTAGATACTGGGAAAATAATAAAATTATTTAAAGAAATTATGATATCCTATTCTATTATTCGAACGCCAAACATTTGATTTCTTTATGTTGGGAACCCCAAATCTTTAAACAAACTCCAACCTTTATTTACTTGTCCTTGTGTATCTTATGTTTATGGTCTTTAGGTTTCTGACAAGTTTGTGGTAAAAATTAATAAAGTTTTCTTGGGAGCTTTTAGCTTGAAACTTCCTGATTCTTTGGTCTTTGTCCTCTATTCGATTAATAACTGGTTTTCGGGCTCTTTATACTAATCAATAAATTGTATCTAATCCTCTTGGCACAAGCCACTCTCTATTTCCTCATTTAGCTTCCCATATGAACTGATTCGATCATCAACTAGAGTAATTAATTCTTTTTAAGATCTTTAATTTGTAGATTATCAGCCTCTAATTCTCTCTTTTACCAAAAATGTGAAATTAAAGAATCCACGCTTTTCAAGAATGGCTTTAATCATCATGGTAGTTCATTTGCATATTCATTATTTGTCGGATTAGTATAATCTCATCTTAATCGTTGATTCTTTCTAAAATCTGATTTATGAATATATTTATAAATCATTAAAGTAATTTAGATAATTATTCATAAGCTAAAAAATTAGATTGAGTCATTTTAAATGTAATTAATTTGGTAAAATTCAAATAATGATTTTTTGATCCGAAATTTATCGACAAATAAAATAAATTATTCTTTAAAATAATTAAGTTAGTCCCAGAATTCTGGTGTTATTTGGTTCCAATAAAAAACTACTGAATTATGAACAAAGTGTAAGAGTTAATTTCTTGTATCGAGAAATGTGGGGAGGTTTATATAAATATGTAAGGTATTGAAACGCATGTTTAAATGAGGTGACATCTTTAACTTGTTAAATATTAATGCATTTACGATAAAAAGAAAATATTAATACCTTGGTAGAATTTATGAATGAAAACACCGTATGAAGAAGAATCACCATCAGTCTCGAACACGTGATAGCCTGAGCATTGCGACAAAGATTGATTCAGTTTATCTCCATTAATATTTAAACCAAACTCTGATATTTGAATATCATAGTATTTGGTTTTAATCACGATCTCGTCTTGGAGAGGTTTTCCTGAAACCGATATGTTTGCCTTTTCGACTGTTAGTAGTTCATTTATGTAAAATCTGAGTTTTTTATCAGACTTTTTTAGTCCTGTTGCCATTTTGGGAGACAAGTAAACATAGTCTATCCTAATATGATTTTTACTTGGAAAGTCGTAGTAGTTGTTTTTGCGGTCATCTTTCTCTCCAGGTAGACGAGCTGAATATTTCCCATTTGTAGTCTTGTTGATAAAACCAGCCACTGCAGATGAATTCTTTATGCCATCAAAGCATCGACTGCACACTCCTTTGTGGCAATTCACACGGCAAAAGTAGAGCATTGTCAGATTATCAGTTGAGGTGTTGGGATCTAACATTTTTTTCAAGGCTAGATCATCAAAATATGATCCTGGGTGTTGATCGTTGAAGGGATGGTCTGGAATTTCATTGTGCCCAGGATCCTCTCTACCTAACATTTAGCGACTATCATACTTATATGTTCGTGGTAAAATGTGTACTTGATGGTGTTGTCATTTGAATATTTAAATTCAAATGTTCCATGAGGGTTTCCATACTCCATGACACAAATCCTGAAGTGTTCATTGTGCCTTTCTATCAAGTAAGGATGGTGATAGTATGTTCCAGCGCTCAATTCTGTCATCTCAGTTTTCGAAGCTTCTTCCTTTCCACCACTCCCAAGGTATGTAATTTGAAGCTGCGAGTTTTTAATCTTGTAGGAAGTAAAAGTCGAGCACTTAAGTGGACTTATTTTGTAGTGGATATGGACACTGGACACCACATCTATTGTTATATCAACGAATACCCAGGCAAAGTCCGAGAAAAAGAAGACCAATGATTTTGATGGTCATCCCCACTTCGGATCTCAATCGATTATTTGAAATGTTGGTTTGTCTGAAAATCGTATGCTTTTATTTCAAGATTTTTTAAATCCTTATCCTCAAACACCGGTATCAAATAATGTATAAACCAATGGCGTGATTCTAATGGAAAGAATTGTCAAGATCCTTCGATTTCTGTGCTTCCTAGCACAAAAGGATTCTATCTAGTCCCTTTATATAGGTGGGATCAATTATCAGGTACCCAGGAATGTGCGAATATCAAATATTAATCCGATAAATAAGAAAATCGTAAGATAAATCTTAATCCTTTGTCAATCGAATGATGTAAAATATTTTGTAAAACTCTATTTTTTATCTTTTATTTAGTTTCCCTGTAAACCTTCGAATAAATTTCGATGGTGAGAGATTTAAAGAAACCTCGTGAATGTATTTAAAGTATAATTAAAACTCTGATATAAAATCAGTTTTAGGATAACAAATGTCTTGAAAATAAAGATAAAAGCCTCTAATTAGGTATAATTTTAGTTTAAATGTTTAATTCCAGTTATTCTTTAAAAGATTCATGATAAACAACCGTTTAAAAGAACAAAGTTTAAAAATATACTTGAATAGTTTTCACAGATTTTGGAATTGATCACGTTTTAGAATACTACCCAAAAAAGTATTTAGATCTCATTAACTTAGCTTTTAGCAGTAACTTTACTTCCCCTTTTATGTTATAATTACATTTTATGATGGAAAGATCGTGATTCAGGAGGAGTTAAATAAAAAGAAATACTTATTAACATCGAGTTAATGCCTCATATTCCACAGCTCTACAGAAATGAGAATCTAAAGGAAAATACTAAACCGTTACGAGATTGGCATTGTCAAAACTACCTAATTTAAAAGGAAACTTATCAGTAGAAGATCTCGGAAAGGGTTTATCTAGCTTCAGAATAGCTGCGTTTAGTGGTCATTGTTAAACCCGTTTGACAAAATTCCTTTAAACGTTGGTAATTCACTGGAACGTATACCAAAAGTAAAGAAGGGTTAGACTAATTTAAATGTGAGAATTTCAAGTTAAACTAATCAAAACTGAGCCATTGCCTTTATTTACAGTTGCTCGGGTTCCAAAATTATGATTCAACGTCATAAAACGATATACAAGAGCTATTTGCGCATTTTTCGTTACTTAGGGTATAATTTGACATCTTATCATTTTTAAGAAGAGAACCTTAAGGCCCTTGCTTTCTAAAATGGAGAATTTCAGAAGGATGATTCAAGACAAAAAAATACCGATAAATGGAATATCACTTCAATTAACACACAGAAAACGATTTATCTGCAATAGCATCTATTTGAGCTTAGGAACCACAACCAAATTCCATAAATTTGTGGGCTCTACTTTCGATGGAATCATAGATTAGCCTGTTGTGGGTTTGGACAACAGGTTACAAAGATGGCTACTTTAGTTCATCACGTATGAATGTCATACATGATATCATCCTTCAATCAAGTCATTTTATTGTCATTCCTCGTGTATTCGAGATAATAATGTTTTGGGTGTTCATTTACCCAGAGTGATCTTCCAAGGATTTGATAATGCTTGCTATCTAAAGAGGGTACCACTAATATTTCCAACGTCTACAGAATTATTTGAACTTTAGGTATTTTTCAGATTAGCTTTCAAGTTACTGTCGTTGTCTTCTGAGAGCTTCTTTATATAGTCTGTGAGTTTCCTTTTCGTCTTGACCTAGATATCTATTTAATATGACGATTTCCTTGTCGCGATGGTGATTACTCCGTTCAATAACTACTTAAGGATTTCATATTAAAAGGAGGCTTAGCCTCCCGTCTTAAGACATCTATTCTGATTTTTCGATAGTAGAAATATTTCTGTATGTCTGCCACATCGGTTTTATGATGAAAGATCGTAGATTCACTATTTATCCCATAAATTTCCTCCTAATCATGGTTTCAACATGTGAACTTTGTACCAAAGTGCCTGGCTACCCCGGTACTAAAATATGATAACGAGAAAATTTTTAGCCTTTATTTTGATTTTTTTCCCATATTTTTCCAACATATATTCAACTTTTCTTCCTGTCTGGGCCTTCGTTCTCGGTTAATACCGACATTACATGATGGGTTTCATGGCGTTTAACCAATAAAAATCCCTTAAGTCCAACCAGCTTGTATGTTTAAGATGTCCTACAAGATGTTTCTCCGTACTCTCGTGCGCGAAAATGAAACTTTGAACCGTATAATGGTGATCTCAGAGGAACAGACACAAATAGGCTTTAACTATTTATTTAAAGTATGCATCTACCACTTCGAACTAATAAAATCCATCGACTTCGCCAGCGAATTCATTCAAAATGATAAATTAAAGTGCCCAAAGATGATATTACTGGGATTTCGCGTAAACCTCCTTTTTTTATTCGAAAATACCACCATCCTTATCTATTAAGGGTTATCATACGTAATATTTAACTGTCCCTTCCTGGCTTTTACATTCAAGTGTACTTGACGTCGATAAACGAGAATTACTTTATTTTGAGTTTCAGACATTCTTCTTATATCACTCTTTTTTATGATATTTTCTTCTTTAGATATAGTATAGAAACAGAAATTTTTGGTTCATCTGGTTAGAGAACGGAGTGATAGGACCATTCCATTTTTGAACTTCTAAATCTTTTAGATTAGCATATATTATAAGATTCATCAATTATTGCTTTTGTCTTCTGGAACTCATGAAGGTATGGATGTAATAGAATTTTAAATGGTTCCGTGTTCTGGTGTACATTCTAACCGTAGGAGGGATAAAATATCACCGATTCAAATTAATCTACTTTGATGGTATTAAATTTCACAATGATAGAACCACATTGATTGCCTCAAATTTATCACTAGAATCTAAATGATGAAATTCCTCTCATTATTTTACGTGCGCCAAAGTTTGATGTTTGATATGAGTGTGAAATGTCACTCGTCTATTGTCCTGAAACATCTTGGTGGAATCCATTAAGGCTAATTCTCAGATCCTTGTCTATCATATTAATTTCTTTCTTGTTTTCTTAGAGTTCATGATGTACCAAACCGGATATTCAGTCCCATCGAGTATTTTATGCATCAGAACACATAGGAACGCCCTCCCTCACCTGCTAAAATATCTTCGGCCATAATAACAGCGAGTGATTAATTAACATGATTAAAACTATAACCAGTGACATAGAATTTTCGGGTCTAATAATGAAGATTATCATTAATTCTTCTCTTTATTCTCATTTATCCTTCTTTTGAGTAAAATGATAAGATATAGACATAAAGTCTGATGTATGGGGATAGATTAGAATAATTATTTCTACTTAAAGTATTTAGATTGTCCCATTTTAAACTTTTACAAGTCAACCATACCTCATATTTGACCGTATAATAAGCTAGCCCGTTTTGTTTTTAGACCCGATACAAAAATCTAATTTCATTTGTTAAGAAACTATATTCACATTCGTATGGTTCGGTTTTATTTCATCGAATTCAATTATCGTTTGATTGGTTTTTGTTACAATTCTTGTTTATTCCAATAGTGAATATATGGTTTGAGCAAGAATTTGCTACTTTCATGCATTCACTACCTCAGTCCATGATGTGTTGGGAAATCGAAAGTGAAGATAGGATTCCAAATGGAAACCATGCGTACTTGAAAAACCTTTAATTAGTAGAAATACAGTCAACTCTGGTTAAATGCACAACCTCGGGACCGGGAAAAACGTGCACTTAACTAGAGTGTGCAGATATCCGGAGTAGATACACAGAGCCACATTATTCTAAAGACATTTGTATGTTGCTATCTTTTAAGAAAAAGGCTTATAATTGTTTTACTCTCTTAATTTTGAAAACAAAGTAGTTATAGTTTGGAGAGATAAAGACAAGTAATTTATACACTTGTTTAATGAGACCTTTGGAGTAGACAGATTCTGATGCGGCTATTAGATCTTTCAATATCGTCTTCTGTTAAATCTGAAAGAAGGAGATAAAGTATCTTAAACATGTTTCTACTTTAACTTGTTTACAGGATTATTTAACTAGATCGGTATATTTATAATCGTATAAAATATCTTGAAAGGAAGGATACTTTGTTATACCAGCCCCTACTCTCGTGATATTTTAGCCTTTCAATTTTTTATTCTTCTCTAGCTTATAAAATTGCAGTAATCATGTTATTTTAGAATATCCGCCAGTTCAGAGTTGTTAATATTTTTTACAATTGTTTAAATTAATGTTATTATAGGGTTACCCAATCTAGTCCGTGGTTTATTTTATCCCATCAACAACAGTAAATTAAATTATTTTTATATATTAATCACTAATTTGCTAACACAAATACAGTCAAATCTGTCTAATTTTCAGAAATTGAAGAACAAGATTTTGGAAAAATTGAAAAATAAACAGGCTAAACAAAAAAAATAGTGTTTAAATGTACAAATCATCAATTTGGCATAAAATAGCCTGAAGTTTTAGATTTTTGATCTTTTTTCTCAATAATAAACGTTTCATAAAGCTTGTGTTGATGTATATGTTCAGTTTTGTGTCCTTTGAGTTATAAAATGAACTATTGCAAAGTTTTACAATTGTCTAAAATCTCATTCATTGGCACTGCATTATCTAATCCCAATCTAAAAACAACAGCAGCCATCGAAAATTATTTTCTATTGGTTTGTTCATGTCGTTTACAGTCAACTCCAGTTAAGTGCACAGCCTCGGGACCTGGAAAAAACGTGCACTTAACCGGAGTTGACTGTATTTGTAATTTTTTTTAACAGTAAAATTGCTTTCTTTAATCATTTTTACTGGATAAAATGTGCTGCAAGATTCTAATTGCAGTCTTTTAGAGTTTGGCGCTTAATTTTTCATACTTATTTAAGTTGATAAACCTTTATCTGCTTGGGCTTATTGAAGCGAGCTTACATATTTTTGACTGCTTTTTGGTAGAAACATATCGATTAAGCAGATATATCCTTTTATAATGGCCTATAAACTCGGACAAAAGTAATGTGAAAGTTTTTGATAAGTTTATTCAAAATAATGGAAAATTTCTCTTTTTTCTTTCATTTTCAGGTTAGTGTTTGATTTTTTAATTGTTGTTTTTTGTGCGTGACCACGAGTGTAGTTAAAAAACCAAAATTACAAACATTAAACCTTCTCAAAATTCAAGGAAAATTGTTTTTAACTCAAAAGTAAAGAGGAGGAAAATTAGACAGGGTTGACTGTATGGTTTCCTGATAAAATCCGTTACATTTTTATTTCATTAAAAATAGTAAAACTACTATATTTTAAATTATATTTATTAATTTGTACTGTTAAATGGCATCGTTCGATTTTAGTCTTGGCAGACAGAATACTTGAATTTATTTGAGGCAGTTTCTATCACATTTAAGCAATACCTCTAACCCCACTCGCCC